>VZSF01010103.1:0-25362 GCA_013398295.1 Chionis minor
TATGATTCTATGATAATACCACATGGTTTAGGTGATCAGTACAGGACTTGATTTGTAAATCAGTGAATACTCAACGTAATAATCACAGCCAAAACCAGGAGAAAACTGCAAGATGAATTATGTTCCCACACACCAGCCAGTGAGTCACCCTGAACACCATGAAGAGGACTGGTTATATTCATCACAGAAACTGGTCCCTGTGTACAGCTCTCACCAACCCCTCGTCATAAACAGCACACCAGGCTGATG
Organism: Chionis minor; assembly: GCA_013398295.1. Lineage (NCBI taxonomy): Eukaryota > Metazoa > Chordata > Aves > Charadriiformes > Chionidae > Chionis > Chionis minor. Next base: position 250 of record VZSF01010103.1, read on the forward strand.
CCAGACCTATAAATGCACAATCACACACACACTCACAAATATGCTCCCTTCTTACAAATGGAAACCACATTCATAACAAATATTGTGATTTTGGGGGCAATTTATACCTACCTTCATTGCTATTGCGTTACTATGTAGAGTCAGGTGAATTCAGCAGAAAATGCCATAGCAATATCTTGAAGGGGCACACTACGTTTCTGAAAAGCATTTCTTCATTAAAAATGCATTAAAAAACACTGAAGTCTGAGGTACATATCAATATTGTAGTAGGCATTTGAGGTTTACTTTCCTAAGATTGATCTTGCTCCTGTGTAAAGTCTGCCTCAGTAAACGCCAGCTGTTTGGGTTTTTTTAAATTGCTGTGCCCATGTTGAAAAAATCTTGCAGAATATTGCAATGTAAGCAATGCTCCTCTGTAGGAACAGATCTGTTTTCTAGTGCGGAGAATAAAAGTCAAAGCTTGACATTATTGTTCCATGTTCAAAGACATGTCTTTAATCAATAGATTTATCTGATTCACTGTTAGTTTGACACCACTGAAACTAGAGGAGTTGCGTGCTCTTGTAAACGAGTTGAATTTGTTCCTAAACATAAATATGAATAAATAGAGCATCTGCAGCTACTCCAGACACACTGAAATGACAGGGGCTATCAATCCTCATGCTTCAGGGTACATAATCTGATAACCAGCTGAGGTCAGGGAGAAATATCCCCCACTGGTATAATATTGACTAATTGGATTCATTATGAGCTTTTTATGTCTTTCTCTAAAAAATCTTACATTAGCCACTAGATGGACCAGCGGCCTGTTCTGGCACAGCAATTCCTGCATATCTAATCCGCAGAACAGTTGGCAAAGGGTGGTGCAGCTCCTGTAAGTACCACTGAATCAGCAGCACACCAGCTGGAAGGGACTCTGCCTCCATCCCCACGGTGGCACCAAGCACTCCAGATTAGGCCTTAGTCAGGAGGTGGGAAAGAAGAGGGGGCTATTTGCAATGGTGCACATGTTTATGGAATATCTGACTTACAGACATCTGATTTATTTGATTTACAGTGTCTGAAGTACATGTCATCTGACCTGACATCCAGGCAAGGGCAAGAAACTTAGAACGGAACGGAACGCAATGGAACAGAATAGAATAGAATAGAATAGAATAGAATAGAATAGAATAGAATAGAATAGAATAGAATAATGTAACATAGCATAGCATCGAACACATCTGAAGGCTGTGTACAGAAACAAGAATCCTAAAGCTGGAGATGAGCCAGCGCTGGCCTGTGAAGCGCTGGCTAATCAGATGCCAACCTACCTCCTTTACTTCCACCGCAGAGAAGGAGAGCAGATGGGTGGGCTGGAATGAAAGCCAAAATAAAAGCAGACGTCCATGGTCAACTTTATACAAAGAACAATAAACCCCCTCATTATATTTACAGAAAGCCAAAGTACGTTAATACTTCTCTAACGGTGCTTCCCACAGAAGCAAAAGCTGCATCTGCTTGTTAGCCACAAGGTGCTTGGGTGATTATCAGTGAAAGGGAGTAGGGGGCCATATGTGATGTAATTAGGGAGGTTGCTCAGAGAGTAATTTCACTGCTGAGATGAGGTCCATGCTATCAGAAACAGAGATTCTTCCAGACTGTAAAAACAAGAAGACAGGGCAAGAGACTACTGCTCCCCAGCTTGCTGAGTCACGGGTCGAGGTATATTTTCCATCTGAGGCTATTCTTGCTAATATGTCACACTTCAGTGACACCTGAGGCTCAAAATGGACCAATCTTGCTTGTTGGGCCGCTTGCCAGGGTAGCTGGAGATTTCTGGGCTGTGCTCTGACAACGGTTTACTTGATTTAAAGCAACTGCTCTCTCATTCTGTCCCTGGGAGGAGAGAAGGCTGCAAAGCAGCATCTTCATGTCCCTTTATGTGGAAAACACAAGCACTCAGACAGGGATAAAAATAGTGCGCTTGGTTTCCCTTTACACTTATCATCACTGTTGAATGTATCAACTGGAACGAATGTTTTAGCTGCTCAAACAAGTTCCCAGTAGATAAGCATATCTGTCATGAATCATATATACAGACTACCCCCATAACCACTGAAACAAATGCTGTTGCCTCTGTTCGTCTCTGAGGAGCAACCTCATTGACAACTGTCTTGCCATTTCAGTGCATGGCAATATTCAGGTAGCTAAGCTAGCCCCAGGAGGTTGGAGTTCTTCTAAAACATTGTCTTTTCCTCATTTGACCTGTCTCCGCATATTTGGGAAGTTTTGAGGAAATCCCTCTAGCAAAATGGGACCCTGGTCCTGTTCCTGCAAAAGTCTGTTTCTCTTCTGCTAGAAGATGGTCAGCAGGTGACGGTGGCTCACAAGCAGCTCTGGCAGGTGGCTGCCAAGCTGAGTCTACTCCATATAAATAACTCCACCCTGTGATGGCACAGGGCTGCTGGGTCTTCTGCATCTCTTGTGGTGAAGAATGTGGGCCAGAAAATCCAACATTGCTGTGCCCTACCTGCCTAATCATAGAATCATAGAATCATAGAATCACCAAATGTTAGGGGTTGGAAGGGACCTCTGAAGACCATCTAGTCCAACCCCCCTGCCAGAGCAGGTCCACCTACAGCAGGTTGCACAGGGTGGCGTCCAGGCGGGTTTGGAATGTCTCCAGAGTCAGAGACTCCACCACCTCTCTGGGCAGCCTGTGCCAGTGCTCTGCCACCCTCAAAGAAAAGAAGTTCCTCCTCATGTTCAGATGGAACTTCCTCCTATGTTCAAGTTTGTGGCCATTACCTCTTGTCCTATCACTAGGCGCCACTGAAAAAAGACTGGCCCCCTCCTCCTGGCACCCTCCCTTTAAGTATTTGTAGACATTTATGAGATGCCCCCTCAGTCTTCTCCAGACTAAAAAGATCCCAGTGTGGTAAAAAAAAAGGGACCTCTGCTAGCCCTTTCCCTTCCTGTTGGCTCTCCAAGAAAAGTATTGGGTGATGTGTGGCTCTCAAGCCTTTAGAGATTTAAATCATGGCAAGGTGAGGCATCCTCAGCAAACATATTGGGATAAACCGGCCTTAGTACACCTGAGGCTCAGAGCCTAAGCAATACTTTCCTGTGTGCTGGCATGGGCTGGGAACATCAGAAGAGAGTCAGAGGGAAAGGAACTGACCTTTCATTCACAACATGCCTTTTGAAATCACCTTTGTAATCTGCTTTCCTTCAGGTCAGCCTTGAGATACACCTGAGCACTAGTGACTCCCAGGCAAGGTTACCTTCATGTGCGGACAGCAGAAGGGGCAGACATGAGATTCATCCCCAGACAAGTCTGTGCATGTGGGCTACAGAGCACATACAACGGTGGCTACCATCAGCAGAGGTGAAAGGACCGCACACGAGGTCTGTAGTTCTCCAGGAGATCCCCGACCCATTACGTAGGGGCAAAGGAGGTAGCACAGAAGCAGCAGCACACATGTGGCTAATGTTGATGGGGATGAGTAATTACTGACTCACCAGCTTTCATTGCTTTTCAGTTTGTTTTTGGGAGGGTGTTTGTCTGCCAGGCTGAGAACATGGGAGATCCAAATCCCACGTTTCTCTGTGGGGACCGGGAACCAGCAAGGTGTTGGCTCATTTGGTTTCACTCCTGAGCTCCTCCACCCAAGCCGAAAGGGACCGCCAGGAGGGAGGTAGAGTTCACCGTTTCCAGGGTGTCAGAGCTGACTCTACTGCATTTCGCTGCATTTCACTCCATTTCTGATTCAAAGGGGGGAGCTTCTGTTTCAGAAAACCTCAGTTCTCAGGCACAAGAAAGTGAAGTTTGAGTCTTTAAAAAACTATATGTGTAATTAAAATGATTCTGGTACAATCCAGCTCTTAATTCTGGAAAGGACGTGGAAGAGGGGGAGAAAGGGAGAGGACAATGAATTTATAATCTGGCTTTTAGCGAGGTGTAAATTTACCACCCAGACTCCCACCCATTACACCACAGACAGGAAACCAGCCGGTGGAGGGGGCAATGAATTTGTTGTTCCTCCTTGCACAATGACTATGTGTGTTATTTATTTCACAGGCCTAACCGTGACTGGTATAATTTTTAAATCTTGCCTCTTGCCTTTTTATGTTTTCAGATCAGCTATGCATTTCATCAGCCTCCTGCCCACCAGCAATCATAAAATATGAGCCTTTGTGGGAAAGCGGAGACATAGAAAGAGTTTCTTATGAAACCATGGCTGGGATTGTTCCAGACACCTCCGGCCAGCTGCTCTCCAGGCAGCGGCTTTGTGATACAAGGGACAGTAAACATCAGCTTCGGAAAGTCAGACGGTTGGGCCTTTTGGCTTCAGGCCCACTGAACAAGTTCTCCTGACTACTGAGGCATGGCTCAGAAAATAAAAGGGCTCTTGAGCGCTGATATCTTTGGACGCCGCTGTGCAATATCGCTGGAATTCGTCCAGGGTATTCCTACCTGCTTTGCATCTTAGGCTATAAAGCAAATCCAAACACATCGCTCCTTTCCTGGTGCTCGGTTTTCATACAAGTATCTCCTGCTATTAATTCTGTCCTGTCCAACCTTGAACAATGCAACGTCACTGGGCTGCTGCATTGCCTGTGGTAACTAGAAATAGATGATATCACTGGCAGAGTGGCAGAGGTGGCAAAATTATCTTTTTTTTCTCCAGTCCGCAATGCAGAAACTGTACCCATTTGCATAAATTCTACCTACAGAAATTCTGCATCTTGCGCTTTCCTCCTGACTGTCTGTAATGTCAGCCGGGTCAGAAGAAGACAACGCTCACGTGCAAAGCGCTTCATATGGATGAGGCAGGACTCTGTTCTACTCTTGAGGGTCTTACAGTGAAACTGAAGGAAAGGCATAGGTGGAGACAAAAAGGTGATCAGCTCCTACTTACAGAGAAAGTAAATAGGCTGAGGTTCCTCCGTCTGGAAAAAAGAATGAGCTGAAATCTAAAATCACGCAGCTTTCCAGATAGGTCAGAAAGCATGCAATTGCTCACAGCAGGGGAGGAGCAGGGGACACTGAATTAAATGATCAGGCAGAACATTTCAAGCAAACTGAAGGGAACGCTCTTTCACACAGCCCATAATTCAGCGAGGAGAGTCACTGCCATAAATTTTTCACTGCTGTAAATTCACCGCCATAAATTTTTGGAATGCCAAAAGTACAAACAGGTCAATGAAAGATGTTGTGAACATTGGGTCTGAAAGGATAAGGTGGAGTCGCTATAGAGAATAGCGCCAGAAGTCCCTAACGTACAGATTTTATTAGAGGTTAGGTAGTTTTCCCTCTCCTTGTCCTCTTTCTTTTATTCTTTTTGAGCAGCTGCTACCGATAACTGTCAATGACATGATGGGCTTTTGATTTGACTCAGTGCAGCCACTTTTATGTGATTTAATGGACTGGCTTCTCTTCGGATTAATTCTAATGTCTTCAATGAATTTGAAGTAGAAATTATTTCCTACATGTTTGACAATTCCTGCTTTGTTTCCATTTCAGCATTTCCTAAGGCTTAAAAGCTTCTCTGAGCCTCTGAACTTTCCTTTGAGTTCGTGTCTTGGTTCTCTCAGTTGTGCTCAGCATTACATTAAGACAAGCATTAAAAAAAGAATTAAAAAATCTACCAGAGTATTTTATTAAATTGTCACAACAACTAGTGCCAAATGAGGGGCTGAAACTCTCAGATATCCTGACGATGGGATGAGGGCATACTACATTACTGCCACTCTGGATCTGAGCATTTTAAAGTACCTGGCAACTGTGTACGGATAAGCTGTAAAGGCACATTCCTGTAGCAATTGTGGCAGATAAGCTGTAAAGGACAGATCCCTCTAGCAATTATGAGAAACTTCTGGAAGCACCAGTACAAGGGTTGGGTACTACTGAGTGGCCATAGCCAGGTGGAACAGGTCCCAGACCCCTGAGGCAGCTCCCTCATCCTCTGGCTGTTTCTGTAGAAGAGGGGGTGAACTTAGGAGGGCTTCGTGTTCCCCCAGCCAGGTATGCCCCCAGCTGTCCACCACTTCCAGAGGGGGCACAGGCGCCCACATCCTCCTCCCTCTCTACACTCCCTGGTCCAAGTTTCTAATGAAAGGAAACTGAGAGTGTGAGGGTCCCAGCAGATCTTTGTGCCTCTGCTTGCCAGGAGGAGCACAGTCTTTTTACCACCCAACCTCTAACCATCACAAATGCAATAAACTCTTTGGGGCAAGCGCTGTCTTGTCCCTTTGCACTGATACTGCCTACACGGGCCCGGATGTAATGTGGGCCTCTTATCCAACCTAAAGAACAATAACCTCCTGTCTATCTCAAAAGTGTCTCCACCCTTTATTATGATAAGAGATATAATTGTCCTCCATAACCACAGGAAGAAACCACGCAGCTGAGGATGAGGATGAGGGCGACGTGCACTGCAGACCCTCTCTGGTCCCTGCTGCAAGGACAAGAAGTGCCTGCCCCCAGGCTTGCTTGAGCATGGGGAAGCCCTGGGCACTTGTGTGGTGCATGGCAGCCATGGGAACCCCCTGGCCATCAAGATCTTGCTGCCAGCTCTCCTGGGTTTCTCCCCTTCATGAGGAAGTGATCTAGCAAAGCAGAGCAGGGGTACTAAACTCTACGTTATCATCTGTTGGAAAGAGCAATCTGTCAAGGCTAATGCAGTCCACAAATGGACCGTTCAGCCATATCCTGTAAAATTTATCAAGGACTACAGTATGAGCCCAGTCCTCCATCTGTTTCCTGAAAATGAGCCGGAGAGTCCTTCCTCCTAGCTACTGTCCAGCTTTAAAAACAAGTTTCACGATTGTAAGGAGAGCCTTTGCAAAGCTGGAGCAACAATTAAACCAGGGCGTCTGATCTCACCTTGACTTGCTCTTTCACAATAACCCTTTCTTACAGTATTTGGCACTGGAAGAAGGAACTATTTACCGTGAGCCACCAATGACCTGGCTCAAAAGAGACAGCGGCTTCCGTTTTCATTTCCCAAAAGCAGGGCCACCAAAAGGGCAAAAAAGGTTGATGGAATAACTGAAAATAAAAATGGGCTGAACTTTTACTGGGAAGGAACGGGGACTGCCCTTCTCACTTCTGACCACCCTCAGTCCCGTGGCAATGGGGCAGCTTGCTACACATCCCTGGAATCCAGAATGGAGCGGTATCAAGCCCTGCTAGCATTCATCAGAGCTGATCCTCTGGGTTATGTCTTAGAAACCAGTTGCAAGAACATTCTGTCTTCCATGTAGTTTCATATTCCCTAGAAACTCACAAGACCTGATTAAATAGACCCCTGGGATTCTCTTTCCAAAGGATTCTTGATGAAATGAAACTCGTTTTTAATGGGAGAACCATTAAAACAGAACCATTGCAAAGAACTGACAGTTCTTCAGACTCTCGGGATGTCTAATTTCATGTACATATTTACATCAGTGTAGACAACTGTACTATCTCTTTACTATTAGTACAGGCTTGAAGTTTAATTCTTGTCCATAGATAGTAATGATAAGCTTGTTCTGAGGCTCCTTGTGTCAATAGGAAATCTTCCATTGATGTTAACGAACTTTGTCCAGGTGTTAAGAAGAGGTATTTAGTGGAAAGAGATTGTTCCAGTACGCAGCTGTCCATCCATCTCTTATCCACACAATTATCATAATGACCATCCCTCTCAGAGTCCAGCTCTGCCCCTATTTCTTCTTGCCGGCCAAGACTTGATTTACGTTCAAGAGTTTGAGGCTTTCACCTGGCTGGCTTTCTTTTCTCTGTCTCTAGTTTTCGAAATACACTATTTAGCTTATCCTGCAGCCTAGTTTGTCACAGAAGAAAATCCTCTTTTGTTGAATTATTACATCAGCCAGACGCTCCTTCCAATATGCTGATGCTCATCCAGAATGGAGCTGAGCCAAGCTGAACGATTCCAGAAGTGAGTTCGCCCTTACAGAGCAACTCCAGCTGAGAGATTAAATATTAGATGGGCGCTTACAGTTGGGAGATTAATGGCAGTGCTTCAAAATGGGTGGCCCTTTGGCCCATCCAGTTCCCACTAGTAATGTCAGAAAGTACATCACACACCAGCACTATCTACCAGTGAGAATTTCTGTCACGCCACCAAGGCCATTTTAAAATGAAAAATATTGCTAGTGTTATCTCCTGTAGCCAGGGCTTGTACTTGCACAGGGAGTTTCAGGCTGTGTGTAAGCTACTGCTAATCCTTTGATAGCTCCTGGTCGCATCTATGCTGCTGCTGTATTTCCAGCTAAGTGTCATGGCAAGAAGTTGGTGTTATAGAGAACAATTCCCCCAGTACCTGAAGCCCTGCAAAATCAGGTGTAAACCTTTGATTGAACAGATGTTCTGAGTCTCCTTGGTAATTTTGCCATCGGCTTCTGACCCAGCTCTCTCCTGTACAATTGATGAAGCCTAGGAAATACGTCTTGACTAATAAGCGTGAAGATGGGGCTAGGAGTGAGGTCTTTCTGGATCTCCTCACCCTGTGAATGGGAGGACAATGCAGAGAAGGGGGATTTTGAGAGAGAGTTGTGCCTTTGGAAGGGTGGGAAGTCCTCCAGGCAGGACTGAGCTGTTCAGGGCAGCTACCCAGGGTGGCAGTACTGTAAGCAGCAGAACTGATGTTACGTAGCTTTTGTTTTGCTTACCCAGCTGTAGAGGCACAGTGGAGGATGGACAGAGAGCTATATCTGTTCTCAGTTGCCACCAGTTGGTGGTACACTGGATGAGCTGCTTGAATGATACTTTGCCAGGCTTTTTATTTTACAAAAGTGGACACAGTTTTAGTATGTAAGTGCCTAACTAAGGATGGTGGTATCTTTGGTTGTTCTTTATTGCGTACTCCAGCATTTGGAGTGCTTCCTCCAGAGATACACCACTACATTTGTCGTAGGGTATCAGAGCCAGCGTCGAGCCATTGCTCCTACTTTCAAGAGAAGAGGAGCCAACCCTTACCATTTTAACTGACACCATATCTTGGAAAATAACCACAGAAATGTCCACAGGGAGAGCAAGAGGACATATACAATTACATATTTGGGTTTCATATACATGCGTGTGCACACACGAATTTGTTTTACTTGATTTAGATATATAAACATACACATCAGGACATACCTGAATCATGTACACTTATAATCTCATGCATACTCACACATCCATTTTCACTCATATGCATACATCTCCCAATGAATAACATGGTTCTGTCCCTGTCTTTTACAAAGCAGAGAGAGGCAGTGCTTCTAACCTTAAACAGTTGTGGATAAACGGTATACCCTGTTGTGGGACTAATTGTTTCTAACAGTTTCATTTTAGCTGTGGGATGGTTCCATTTTAAGACAGCACTAAAAGAAATTAAACATTTTTACATTTTTTTTTTTAAGCCTGTTTTCTTTCTTTGCTCTTCTTTTAATTTCATGGCTTCAGAATATGTTCACCACCTCCTGGGCTCCTTTTGTGGGATGTCAGTTCTTCAATTTGTCTAGGTTACAAATTGGTTTGCTTTGCAGGTTTGTAGTTTGAACCAGAACTGCTAGTGGGAAACTCAAATGAATAAAATGAAAGAGACCCTCCAGGCACCACATGAATTTATAGCACAGATTGCCAGTGCCACCTAGAAAACAGAATGAGATCAAATAGTAATCCACAGATGTCTGCAGGATGCTATGGAATCCAGCGTGGCCAAAAATGGATACATCAGCCTTTTTTAAATATGAGTTACATTTCTCCTACATCAACAGAAGAGAAGGATACAGATTGGGTCTCTCAAGGCATTGTGAGAATTGCATATATGCTTGCATATATTTACTGCATATATGTATTTCTGTAGTTAAGTTACCATAGGCATTTTTTTTAATGCAAATTGCTTTAAAATGTTCTCAGACTACATTTAATAACACATATTCCCGTACAATGCATTTCTGCGTGTAAGAGCCATTGGTGACCTTCCCTTGCAAACCAAGATGCAATGAATGTGCTGAAAGCTGTACACATTTCTATGATCCCAGTCAGTAGATTTATGGTTTCATAAACAGCACAGGGAAAAAAAGCAACTAAAAAAACCCCTCCAGTCTTGACACTCTGCTGAGAGCACCTAATTGCTCCAGAGCTTAATAAGAAGTCACAGTTTAATAAACTCCACCTGGTGTTGCCTCACCAATGCTGCTTCGTACATCTCTATTACCCAGGATGTCTGAGGTTGATTTTATTGTTCCGAGTCTTTTGATTATGCTCAAGCTAAAATGAAGGATTGCAAATTCTAATTTGTGGTGGCCTGGTTTTGTGAAAAGGCCTTGGGATGAGCAAAAATAGAAATAAGGCTCGTGGTGCTGTGTTTTAAACAATTTATTGTCACTACAGTGTATAGTCTCAACTCTGCAAAACTTTTTTACCTGTCTATTTAAAAATATGTTTAAGAAAATTTGTTTTATCCAAGTGTAACTATAGATTTAAATCTATGTCTACATATAAGAGCTTGAATCAATGAAGTCATAAAGCAAAATGTGATAACTGAGTTTTCATAGCAAGCAAGAATGAAGCTGTAACACAGTTCTGAACAATATACAAAATGTGACATACATTACAGCTAATGTCATAGGAGGAAGGGAACATTTCTGGCACAGGGAAAAGATTGACACTGACAGCTAATGGGGAAAAAATACAAAACTCCTAAATCACACCAACAGCACACACAGAAATTGAAGCTGTCACCGTGTTAAGAGCTCTGTAAAAGAAAATACAAAACTCTCCGTCTGTCTAGCCAACATCAGAAAATGAGGCAAAAGTGTGAAACCAAAGAGGAGTATAAGTTCATTCCAATTGCTCCCAGATGCCCCAAGCAGGGAAGAGGAGGAGATTAAATCAGCTGTATTGAAAGGGAGGGAACCCAATGCATCCAAAGCAGAGCAGGACAAAAGTAAATTGAAGCCTACATTAGTGGTACTGAAAAATGGACAGGCTTTTCTAAAGGAGAACTTGATCTGAGTACAAGTAAAATGAGTTCTCTGTTAGGTTTGGTTTAAGAAGAGAAGGAAAAGCGACCTCATGGATAAGACCACAGGAACAGAAACCCTGATTTAATTTTACCAAACTACAGTGAATGCTGTAGATGGAAGAATGACAGGGAGGTCTAAGTGGATAAGAGGTTAGTGCAGATTCCAGAAAAAAAAGCCTTTTCAGCCATTTCATTACACCTAACACAGCGCCTGGGGCTTGTTGAGCCATTTGTTTCCTCCTCTTTGTAAGCTTCATAGTTCAGTAGTTCAATACTAAGTTTTGAGTATACAGATGCTACAGGATCTGAAAAGGTAAAACTGGGAGAAATGGGACAGAAGTCATCATTTTCTTCTTCAGCCAAAAGTCACCCAAAGAAGTGCTGGATATCCTATTTCTTCCAATGTTTACTACACCGGACACAGAATAGACAGCTGTGTACGAGCTTGTCCTGGCAAAGGAGTGGAGTGGGTAACCTCATCTACCCTTTCAGTCTCTGAGCTTTGATGATTCATATTTTGCAAGAGCAGCTTTGCTTATAAATAAGAGCAGGTTTAGCAAGTGAAACCAGTTAGCCTTTAAATACAAACTAAACACATGCCTCCTAACAAAAGGAAGAGCTTGAAGTCAAAGAGCAAACCCCTCTTGCTGTGAAATGCTTTCCAGAGTTTAATTTCACATGTAGGACCAGTAGCACTCGCAGCAGGAAAGCAGAATGAGTCATGTGGGGATGTCGGGAATTGGGATGAGAAAGCATTGCAAAAGTACTCATAACATAAATTGCTTATCATCCTGTCCTTTGTTCTTCAAACAGAAATGGCTTTGGTGCGGTATCCTGTTCCAAGGAAAGAGAAAAACCAGGAGGGTGCTAGACTGAAGGCTAGCCGCACAACAGCACTCTTGCCATCCTGAAAGGCAGCACAATCGTTTCTCATTCAATGCTGTAATGCAAGATAAAGGAGAGAAAATAATATTTTTAGGAAGTGGGACTGCTTCTTTGTTGCCCTGTTTCTGTGTGAACTGATCTATTTCAGAGTGGATCAGAGAGAAAAACCACCATTCTGGTTTGACAGAGTTCCTACCTGTTTTCAGAGTCCTTTGCAGTATTCTGTACGATAAAATGCAAGGCAAAAGAGGTTAAAACATCTTGGCAACGACAGAAACTTAAAAAAACCCTCCATCTAGTTTGTCTCAAGTTTGGTTCTGCTTTATCATTCCTATCACTGCGAGGTCAGCTGAGAGAAAAGGAGCCACTGAGAAAGAAGGAGTTTTGCTCGGCTCCGTCTTGGGACAAGAGCAAGCATCCTTAAAACAGCCTACACTGGTTGCCATTTCACAGGGGCCTTTATTCCTGACCACCATCTGCACAAGTGAGGCCACCTCACTTACCTTGCAAAGAAAAAAACACCCCAAAACTCTTCCCACCACATTTCTCTGAAATGGATGGTTGAAATGTTGTCTTTGGGTAACGGTAGAAGAGTGGCAGTTAGGGAATAGGTACAAGGATCAGTTCCAGCTGCATATATTTAGGGGTTTGGTGTTCCTAAGCATTGATGTTGTTGTATCCTTTTTTTTCTATTTGTGGATAGAAGACAATACAGAGATAGGTATGTTTCCTAAAAAGTGCCTGTTTTAAACAAGGCACCGGGTACCAAATGCTGATTCACAAATCACAAAGTCCAGCATTCTTTGCCAGTGCTAACGTGGCACAGATCCTGATATACATGTAGCATAATACCAGATTAACTTTTTCAGGGAAAGGCGGAGAGATTTTTTTACTGATGTGGTAGGTAATTCATCTTTCTGTGAATCAATGAAATCAGAGCAAAACCAATCTATACTAGCATAGCTTCTCCTCTTCCTTCGTTAATGTATATTCCTCAGCTGCTTTTGCTGCTTCCCATAAACCATTGCATTAGACCAAAATCTTCCCTGATTCAGAGTAAACAGTCTTCTGCCAAGCTTTGGGAAACACAGAGCTGTGTCATCGTGGTGGGGGGTCAGTCAGTTCACTTTGTACATACGAGCACAGCCCAGTGTTTTTTTCCTCTGGCAGAGAGCAGGGTCAACTGTGGGAGCAATGCAAAAAACCCCAGGGGCTCTTTCTTCACCCGTGGCAGTTGTCCACCCCAGCATAAAGTGGGGGGGAAACACTCCCCCCGTGATCCGGTGACATTTAATCCCAGCCTGCGCTTAGGCGAACGGGTGGACTCCACCGGCACCTGAGAACAGAAGCCAACAGCAAATATGCTGCAAATGTGTTCAAACAGATGTTGTCCTGGCTCTAAAACATACAAATGAGCAAGGCTTTTGTGACATTTGGGCTTTTTCATTTAGTGTATCTCCAAAATGGGTGCCATCGACTCACTTTTCCTTGATGGTTTCCGTCGCCACAGCAAGTTCCTGCAGAGCTGAGCAGGGTCCTCTGGCTGGTTGGCTTGAGGCTGAGTGAGTCGCCTGCTTGGGAAACGTCTCTGCCACGTATGAGGACCTTCTGCTTTCACATGAAGTCAGCCAGAAGGAAGAGCAGGTCTCTGGTACGATGGTCCGTGACAAGCTGGAGATGGAGGAATAAAGGGGTATGGATCTCTAATTCAGAGCAGATTAAAAAGACAGTACAGGAAAGTGAATCCGTATTTATAGACATACCCTACAGCACAAGGATCATATCAATTCATTCAGTGGCGGGATACACGGGAACGTGTATCCTAGATTTAGGTTTGGTTGTTGTGCTTTAGTGTGGGATTCAGCTTATTTAGCTTCTGACATACATGTATGAGCCAGTCAGACTAAGCTCCCCTTACAGTCAGTTGAAAGAAATGGGCACTTCCAAGGCATTTCACCTGATCTACTGTAGATTTCTGCAGACTGAGACAAATGGAACTTTTAGTGTCTTTCACCTGAGGTGATTGTCCTCTAATCCTCACGAGGTAAAACATTTGATAGACCTACAGTGAAATTCCAATAAATGCAATCTCCTATAAAGTATCCCAGTGAAAATGAGACAATTTTTACTTTATTAGACAGCTTCTTTCACTAAACAACACTTTTTAGATAATCCCTTGAATGTCACCTATCCTGCACCACAAATTAGCACTGAAGAAGCCTGCTGACAGGGTCATGTGTCTATAAATCAGATCCACGCTTGCATATCCCACACAAATGCCCATCCGCATTGCTAGCACTGCCCAGAAGCGCTGCAGGCACAGTGAACTCTGCCTACCGAAAAGGCTGAATGTGCTTGCCCCTCAGCCTACCGCCCCCTCCCACCCCAGCGTCTGACTTGTCCAATCTCTGAGTTTCAGAAAGCTGAGATGGCATCACAGCCCGTCTCCTCCTGATGGCACACTGGGTCACAGGGTGGTGAGAAGCTCCAGATGCTTCTGGTAGATCACATGCACCCTAAGAGGGCTCCTTGGAAGTGGGTGCAATCGGGACAACAGAGCAGTGCCTGGGCAACCTGCCTTATCTCCTCGAGCTGTCAGCAGATCAGAGGATCCCCTGACCAGCTACACCTGCACAGCACATCCTGGGGTGGGAGAGACACCACGGCTCTGCATTATAAATGCATTAAGCAAAGGTGGGTAGGGAGGGACCCAGGTGGGAGCTTCATGCTAAAACACACAGGACCCAGCAGGTCTGAGGACTGCGGCTGATGATTTCAGGGAGGAGTTGTGTTTAGCACATCTGAGCTGGAAGGACAGGTTAGTCATGCATATGGCCTAAAGCAAGGAAGAAGCAGGGATGAAAGATGGGGAATCCCCAAGAGAAGAGGTGTGCAGGCACACACACTCCAGTAAAGAAAACCCCCGGCTTCACTTTGGGAAGGGCAGCTTGCTCTGGCGTAAGGAGAAGTACACAAACAACTGAGCATCCATGAATGCCATATTTACGTTTCTCTGTGTATCAACAGTGCACAGGTGTTTGTATCTCCCACATAACCGAGGGAGCGGGTACTCACATCTGATACAGCCTAACGCAGGGGTGGCCATGGCTGTGGCAAATGGCCTTTCCTCTGTTATCCTCACTGCTTTTGTTCTTGTGCGTGTGTGTGTAGGGCATATCCCACAGATTTTTGTCCTGAGAGGTGAGGGGTGTGGGCTCACAAGCTGAGCAGGTGGCACATAGCCCATTGAGGCATCTAGCTGATCTGCTGAATGACATTAAATAGTAAATATTATTAATTATCCTATTGGATAGGCCACAGATCCTCAGAAAGTTGGAAGGCTACTGATGACCTGTTGGTCCAAACATTTGGGTAGCACTCCTGTAGGGGTCCTCCCCAGGCAATCATGGGAGAAGTTGTCTGTCCTTTGTGAGAGAGAACAAGCAGGGCTATCATCACCCAAGTGATCTGAAAAGGAGATGAGTTCAACCAAGCCAAAGTAGAGCTCTGGCTCTAACTCATGCCTAGTCGTATACACTAACCTCAGATTCCATTTTGGACATACAAGCAAGGGGAAGGGCGCGCTGCAACCTGTGGTACTTTTCTGTATCCTTTCTTCTACCCAGCACTGCACACAACACTGTCCGAGATCATGAAACTGCCGACTCTGCCTTGGAGTAACCACCTGACACAGGGTAGTAACTACTAGGCAGCTTACACACAACAATACGTCATTTAAGAAAAACTTACTTCTCGGCCTGTATCACTGATATAGGATTGCCATGCTTGTAGCAAATTTTGTTTTCTACACACCAGGTAGACAGACAAGCCAAGAAGAGATTGAGAGCGAAGACTACTCATGCAGAAACACTATCCGAATCACAGAGGATCAGGAAAACAAACTACAGGCTTCCTGAACTTCTGTATGAAGCAATCGCAGTTACACAACTCATAATTGAGTTTACTGCACTTAACTCTCTGTTCTTTATTACAGTGTTGACTAATGAAGTCTTACTTTAGAATAAAACCCTGCTTCTGGTAACGTTGGGGTGTTAACATAATTATTCATTGTCTGTGTGTTGTGCCTGTGCCAGTGCTAAAGAGCAGATGTTAATAGTGAAATCTGAAGAGTTTATTATAAGCAAAAATAATTAGCTTCCTGTTCTGTAGGAGCAAGTCTGTTGTCCACCAGACTAATTAGAACATCATTCAGTCTTGTGTCATGTTGTAACCAGATCTCTGAAATGTTATTTTTTAAGGTCTGAAGGTCTGACAATGAGGCAACTCATCTGGGTATCATATGAAAAGCCTGACTGCTTTCATGTATCTCTGTACCACCTTATTCACTGAAGTGTTATTATACAGCTAAGATGCTGCTATAATTATTTTTGTCCTTGTTACTGTTATATGCTACAATTATAATGACATTTTATTTTTATTTCTGAAGGGTCTACAAGTTCCTGTGCACATAGACAGAAAAAAAAAAAAAGAAAAGAAAAGAAAAGAAATTCTAAAATCTATGGAAACTTGAAGCTGAAGTCCAAAGCAACAAAAGCAGATAGAGAGTCCACTTCAGAAAAGATACAAACCAATTGTAGAGACATCAAGGAGAACAAAGAGAATGACCAAACATCTGCGAAGGGACATGGTAAGGGTTCTCATGCACATGAAATATTGCTGCAGATAACAAAGGAATTAATCTTCCTTCCAGTATTTGTGTTAGATAGAGCGAGATTTAACCTGCAGCAACGAAGATTTCATTGAACACATGAAGAAAAAACTTTTGCATTCCAAGGACAGTGAAGCAGTGGAATAGACTTCCTAGGAAGACTGCAGATAACATTTTCTCTGAGCAAGTTAGACATCTGCCATCGCTGTGGATGCTGCCGTGGGATACGATTAGATGACCCCTGAAGGTTCCTTCTGCCTCATGAGTGTATGGGCTAGACGGGCAGGCAGTCAGGGCAGTGAAATAGATGAGGTGATGGATGAGGGTCAGAAGAACAGTAGAGTTGTCTAGGGTCACTAGGACCGGAGCTGACAGACGGCCCTAGTCACGACATGTCAGGAGAGCTTAGGTGACAGCAAAGGCCCAGAGGAGCTACTGCAGGACCAGATTTGGGGCTTGGGGGTGGTTCTGAAAGGCAGTTTAAAGGATCTGTATCGTAAAAGAATTTGAGTCCACAGGCTGTGATTGAAAAGCAGGCCTTTGTCTGACTATGGTGCCGTGCAAACACACAAAAGGAAGCTAGTCACTGCCAGAGGTGGGTCCACATCCAGTTCCTTCAGTACCAGGCTGCTGAGAGCCAATCCCCCTCACACAAAGGTTTATCTGGGAAGCACAATGGATAATGGCTAGCAGTGACTTATTTTTCTAACCAACTCCCCGCTCACACAGGAATTTTTATAGCTGGCGAGTAAAAACTCAGCCTAAAATACCCAGAGTAGGCTCTGTCCTGCAAAACATGCCATATGAAGTACAGAGGAGGGGAGCGGGGCTAGGTACCCAGGTATTTTGACGTGTACCCTGCTCTCTAGAGAGCTGCCGGCTCCTAGGCTGAAACGCCACCAAATCTTTTACTACATCTGCTCAAAAAGGCAGGCCAAAAGAGCAGGGACGGGTTCACGCGAATCCCTCCTCAGGTTTGCGTTGTGCAAGGCTGGTTTCTGTTCCTCTTCTTGCAATAATAAGCTGCAACTGCTGCTTCAGGGATTCTACAAAGGGTGGCAGTTTATGTAATATCCATTTAGAAATGACAAAGCTTTCCTTTCTGGGCCTTTCATGTAGTAGTCCACCCACATGCAGGCAGTGCACACAAATGACGTATCACCCGGGGGCTGAGACTTGCTGCAGAAACTGATAGTAAGCCGTTGTTATTCTAATTATGTGGCCGTCTTCCTTAATTAAAGCTATGCCACAGGTCATTTACCCTGGTGCACAGTCCACGAGCATTAATCCTGGCAGTGTTTTGGAATCAGGGAGTTCTCATTAGCATAGGATTGGCTGCAAGGGAAGTATAATCATGTGAAACCCTTTACAAAGGAATGTAAATTAGCATCCATGCCTCCCGTGTACTATTGACATAGTGAATTATTTTACTGACTAGAAATGAAAATGAGCACGGAGCAATGACATTCATATTTGCAGCCCAGGCTGTACTCTGTTTGCAGTAAGGATTTGTGTGTGTGTCTCCATCCACAGCCAGAAACTCCAATTATCATCTCTGATGGCTCACCAGCTCTTGAAGCTCACGCTCCTCCCCATGCAAAGCACTGCAATCTGTTTACACTGAAGCAATGACTGAGAATAAAAAATAGACTTTATAATGCCTTATTAATCTTGGTGCGCTTCCCTCAGAAGCACAGAGACCCATATTAGGAGCGGATTTAGGTTTTGGAGTGGCTTCTGAACTCCCTTCTAATAACGGGAATAACTCTCTAACTTGTCTAATCAAGCAATGTTCAAATTTTGCTCGGTCACAAGCCATGCTTCAGGATAGATCTTTGGTTTCAGAAAGATTAAAACAGGCCTCAAGAAGAGAAAAAAATGGCTGTTTTTTGTCAAGTACCTCAGCACTGATTCCACATATCATCAAGAACATCACCCACAGCTAATCAAAAACCCATCCCTCCAAGGAGGCAAGCTAACAGTAATAGCCCCTGCTAGAGCTGAAGAAAGGGACACCACACCCAGGAACAGAAGCCAGATGTTCTGACCACTAGTCCCTTATTCCATCTGTCCCACACCATTGCTTTTGCATTACGTGATTATAGCAGCATAGAAATAATAAATGCAGTTTTACAATAGGAATTGTTCTTCTAAACAGTCAAGTTCTTCTTTACTTGGAATTATTACTTCCCCGGCATAGTTCCCATCCTGTTCAAAAGCCAAACAATGGTCACAGCTAATAGCCAACCATGGTCAACAGTACCATGGCTGTAATTTTGGAAATTCATTTTCAGAACACTTATGCTACTGATGGAAAAATACAGTCAGGACATTGAGCTGTGATATAAATGAATATAATATTTCGCTGGCATATATCATAAAGCTGTATTGTTCCATAACGATATAGTCAGAGTGGTTCTTCTTAAAGTGGAAGAAGTCAGGGAGGGGCAGGATAAGTCCTGTCTTCCTCAGAGTTAAAGAGACTGGTTCTAAGGTGCGACCCTTCCAGCAGTATTTACTGGAAGAAGGAAAAAAGCCCAAACAACTAAAGAATAGGAAATTGTACGTAAAAATGAGCAAAAATAGCTATTGATCTTAAGGGCTGCATTTAGACTAGAATAAAGCAGTCTGCAGTAAAGTAATTTCATTTCTATTTAATTTGTATTATGATACTGATAGGATTACCAGTAGCACAGTATCCAAGTAATTCACAACACAGAGGTGTTGTTACCAACATCATAATTTTACGGGTAAAGAAATGAAAGTCTAAATTCTGAAAGCTATTAAAGTTCACAGATAAGGTATCTTGACAAAGTGATTCACACCATGGTGGGTCAGGAAATCAAATTCAGGTTTCTCACTCCCTCAGCAGCACTCAGATAACTCATCCAAGGTCTCCTTTCAGTGGGATGGTTTTGCTTTTGTTACAACATAAAATAATTTTAACCAAGACCATATGACGTTACTGAGTCCTATCCTGTATGGATTTCAGAACTGTTCAATCTCACTTTCACTCTCAGGAAAGTAACATAAGTAACACTTTTGAATTTTCAAAGCGATCTCGTGTGTGTGTGTGTGTGTGTTTGTTAACAACTCAAAACTAATTTATTTTCCCAGGTATATCTCTGCTTTTAGCAGCCATTTGCTCCTGTGCTCCAGTCTTTACCACACGATAATTCAAAACGAGCATATTGGCATCAGAATGATTTGATCTTCAGGGTGAGAGGACAATGAAGGTTGTAGACACTTTCACAGAGCATCTGAGTGACATGATAGAAGGCCTGGAGCTGACAAAGAGGCTCCTTACTCAGCCAGGAGTTGTATGTATTTTGCATTCCATGGTTCTAAGGCATTTAATCTGTTTTCTGGTTTTTGCTGGGGAAAAAAAAAAAAGTTGGGACATCAGTTAACCAAAAATGAAGACTAGGCTATAAAGTAGTTTTGGGAGGCAAAAATTCAAACACTCCCCACTGCTGGCTATAATTGAACTTTCGCCCTTGATTAGACATCAAAAAACTTGCAAGCCACGACGTTGTGTTCAAACAACATGAAAGCAAAGGAAGGAATCCCATTGATTTTAATGGCCTGCTAATATGACCATGGGGTGCATAAGCAGCAGTTGCTGGTTTTAGCCTACGGAGTTAACAAATGTGGCAAAGTTGTGGCAACAGGACCTTTGGCAAGGGGAAGCAGCTAAGTAAACCAGACATGCACAAGACCATAGGGCAAGATGAGATTAATCGATGAGGTTGAGACAGGTGTCCAATGTCACTGCAAGCCCATTCCCTATCATCCTGGAGAGATTATGGTATCAGGGGAGGTTCCTGGTGACTGGAAAAAGGCAAATGTCACCTTGAAGAAAGTCAAGAAGGAGGATCCAGGGAGTTACAAACAACCAGGTCTCATCTTTCAGTCCCTGAAAAGGTTATGGAGAACATTTCCAGGCATACAAAGAACAAGAGGGTGATTTGGAACAGCCAGCATGGATTTACAAAGGGCAGATCGTGCCTCACTCACCTGGTTTTCCTCTATGATGAGATGATTGATTCAGTGGACAATGGGAGAACAGCAGATGTTGACTTTAGGAAGACTTGATACAGTCACCCATAGTATCCTTACAGCCAGATTGGTCAGGTATTGACTGCATAAGTAGGCAATAAGGTAGGCTAAAATTTGGTTTGACCTTTGGGTTGAAAGGCTTGTGAAGAGAAGTACAAAGCTCAGCTGGCAGCCAGGTGGTGGAACACTGGTGCCCCTCTGGACTAGACAGCGCTCTTTAGCATCTTTACCAATGACCTGAAAGATAGGACCAAGTGCACTCTCAGCAAATTCATGGATGATACCAAATTAGGGAGAACAGTTGATAAGTTGGAGGACAGGGCTGCTGTTTGGAAGGAGTGCAGCAGGCTGGAGAAATGAGCTGACAAGAACCACGAACTTCAACAAAGGCAAAAGCAAAGTGCTGCATCTGGGACAGAGTAACTCCATGCACCAGTACAGGCTGGGGGTCAACTGGATAGACAACAACTTTGCAGAGAAGTATTTGGGTGGTTTGTTGGAGAGCAGGCTGAATATGAGGCAACTGTGCGACCTTTCTGCAAAGACAGCCAGCCACAAACCGAGCTTTGACAACAAATGTGAAGCCAGCAGCAGTGATCACTCCCCTCTGTTCAGAACCTGGTGAGACCATACCTAGGGTATAGTTTCCACTTTCAGACATATAACAGTGAGCCTAGAGGAGGGCGACCAAGATGGCCAGGGGGCACATAGTGTATGAAAAATGGCTGAGCTTTGATGAGGGGAAATGACTGTTATGGTTGACTACAACTGCCTAAGAGGAGAAGACTGAGGGAGGATCTCATCAATGCTTATCAATACTTAAAGGGAGGGGGCCAGAAGGGAGGGCCGGTCTTTTTTCAGTGGTGCCCAGTGACAGGACAAGAGGTAACGGGCACAAACCTGCCCATTACATAGGAACATAGGAAATTCCATCTGAACATGAGGAGGAACTTCTTTCCTTTGAGGGTGGCAGAGCACTCGCACAGGCTGCCCAGAGAGGTGGTGGAGTCTCTGACTCTGGAGACATTCCAAACCCGCCTGGATGTCATCCTGTGCAACCTGCTGTAGGTGGACCTGCTCTGGCAGGGGGGTTGGACCAGATGACCTCCAGAGGTCCCTTCCAACCCCTGTGATTCTGTGATTCTGAGGTAGAGAAGACTTTATTCTCAGAGCTGCACAAAACCAGCAAACAGACATGCTGCAATGTGTTACATTCTGACTATGTGTCAGGAAAAAAAAAATCTTTCGGAGGATGGTAAAATATTGGCATAGGTGTTCCAGAGAAGCTGTGGAGATACTCAGAAGTTGACTGGACACAGCTTTGAGCAGCCTGATGTAGCTGGTGCTGCTTTGAGCAGTGGGTTGGACTAGATGACCTGGTGAGGTCACTTTCAACCTAAATTATCCCATGATTGTGCAATTCCAGGTGAGTCCAATGACTTGAACTGGACTTTTAGAGAAGATAGCAAGTGCTAACCTGAAAATTGAAGAAGACAGAAAATCCATTTCTACTATTACTGCTGTGTTTCAGCCACAGTATTAGAAGCAAGCTCTTCCTCCCCTCTCAAATTGCCTACTCAGTTGTGACATGTGAAAGAAATAATGACTGTGCAGAAATAAGAGATAACAGATTCTTCCTTTATTTACAGTAAACCCCTGCCAAAAAGCAGATGATCATTTTACTGTGCTTTATTAGTGCAGCTGCCTATGCTTTCGTCAGTTTGTATTAACTCCTGGGAGGGTCCTCAGGACGCATCCACCTTTTTATGAAGTGCTGGCACAACCCCTAATATAGCCTCAAATGTGCCCTCCAGTCATGATACCAATACAGATGCAAAGAAATCCTAAAAAAACACAGGACACACAAAGGGCTTTTCCTCTCCCAAGTAATTTTGGACAGGCAGGTAGGTCATTCCCTCACCCTCTATTTTCCGTTGGGAGGAAGCCCTTGAGATGCAGGATACAAGGGCAGAAAGGACAAATGTGTCATTACCAGCGAGCTGCTTGGGTGCGGGTGGTGAGTCTACACCTTCCCCATGGAGAGCTGGAGCATGAGAGGGCAGGGAGCCTTGAGGTGGATGCAGCTGGCTGTCGCTCCTCAACCCGTGCACCAGGATCCCTTTGCAAGCAAGGTTTTTGTAGCCAAATGCTGTTTTTATACCATGCAACCATTTTGGTCCTTGCTTTCACATTGCTCAGAACCCACCGGAAAAAGGGCAGCTGTTTTCCTAAAAGACATGTTGTGGGGTTGCATTTATGTTGTTCATCCAGTCTTTTTGACCTTCCTTCCCCTGCCTTCATCCTCCATTCTGCAAGCCAGGGCAAGAGAGCAGTGTCAATTGGCACAGTGCTGTTTCAGAGACAGTGTGATGCATCATAGGCAGGATGTTCCCACCGGGATGTCAAATTCAAGGCTGGTCAGAAGTTAGATGAGGCTTCATTTGGCTCTCCTGACAGTGAGGAATAAGGAGCACAGCTGGTGGGTCTCCTTCTGCCACAGAAAGGGAAGGTAAGGGATGGTTGCTCTGGGGAGCTCCATGGGTTGTGAGGGGCCATGGGAGGAGAGGCTGTTTCTCCTTCCAGGTGCAATGCAGCCCTCACCACCACAACTTTGACCTTGCCCACAACGAGCCACCTGGCTCTGCAGCCTTGGCAAAGCCATGATGGGCCATTTTGCAGGTTTGGCCATCAATTCCCTCGGCAGCTGCCTGGTTTGCCTGTGCCTTACAACAATTGTGGAAGAAAATGTCCAGGACCAAGAGGGAAAGCATCCAAACTCAAGCTGACACAGCTCATTTAGGCTTGGCAGGACAACTGTCAGGGAGCAGTCTTTCTGGATTCAAAGCCAATGAAAGGATGGGACTGGCAAAAAGACTCTCTGCTGCCTGTATTTCTTTAGAAAAGCCTTGTTTGTTCTGCCACCAGTCTTGGGGCAAGGGCCACTGAGGGAAGAAGAGCTACATTGAGCTACATTGAGCTACAAGAACTTGACTGGAGGTCTGGAGGGGGGAGGGAAAGCAGTCCACAGTCTATTTTGTTGTTGTTGTTGTTTTTCTTAAAATGCGTAAGACAGAAGAAACAACGTACATTATTATACAGCAGGGATGTGCAACCATGGACGCTTGTGAGTGCCCGTGAGGTGTCCATCCAGCTCGTGACTGGTGGGGTCAGCCTGGCCCAGTCCACCTTTAAGTTGCTGAAATCGAGAACAAAACCAATTAAAACATTGCCATTGATCTTCATGTGAGCTCCCCAGGGATTTTGCAGGGCTACCGACTTCAGCGGGATTTAGGTACCCTGTATAACTTTCCAACGCTGGGCTTGAGTGTCTCCCCAGACGCTGTAGCTCCGAGTCCCTCCTCCAAGCACTGCGTTTGACTTGAAGCTGTTGATTACTGGTGGGAGGAGGTGTTTGTGTGTGTGTGTCATATCAAGGCATCTGGCAACAAAAAATACACATTCCTCAGGCTTCTTCTAGCTCTGGCTGTCAACTGCAAAACTATCTTCTTCAAATGTATGTAAACTAAAACCAATTTGCTACCAAAGAACTGTCAAACCCTCCTCCCTCCTGCTTGAAGCACTTTGCAGTCCTTTGTTTAATGATGCACGAGCGGTAAGTAGACTATAGGAGCAAGCCTGCTCTCCAGAATGGCAAAACGTCATGCCTGACTGACTTCTCTAAAACACACACGGAAACGAGGACAGAAATTGCAGTTCTGGGCTGGGAAAGGTGGAGGAGGGAAGTGGCTCCGCCAGGCAAAGCAAACAGAATGGCCACGCGGAAGCTGGTAAAGCTGGGAGACTTCCAGTTCTTGAAGCTGGAGGCGCATATCGTGACCAGGGTGAGATGGAGGCGCATGCCTGCAGTCATTCCCGTCACCTCAGTCTCCTCTGGAAAGGAGATGTGGCGTCCTGCAGGCGGATCCCTAGTCTGCACGATGTGGGGGTCAGGGCACCAGCACCTCTTCCTACGTAGCCCCAGAGAGCCCCACACCAGCCACAGCAGTGCTCAGATCAGGACTGGGAGGGCTATTGGGATGATGCGTGGTCAAAAAATCAAGGAACTGAACTAATGGGAAGTGCAGATCCCATTTCTGTTTGACAGGATTTGAAATCGGGTTTTTAACCTTTTTTTTCATACCCTTCCCAAAACTTATTAAATTAGCTTAAAAACATAACTGTTAATCATCATGTACCCAGATTTCCAGGTAAAAAAATAGCCATAATTTCCAGAAAGTGAAAATAGACGTGATTTAGATATCGAGCTGTATAAAGCCATTTGCTAGAAGTATTGCTCAGAGCACGGCAAACAGTAAACACTGAATTTGAAAAGTTGAAAACTTTTCCTGCTGTTTCATCTCCAAAAAAAAAAAAAAAAGACAAGACTGCTGAGAACATTTTAATATTGAATCATTTGAACATCTGGAGGCACAAATGTCATTTCAAATACAAAAACAACATGGCGGGGGGGGGGGGGGAAAAAAAAAAAAACAATTC
>VZSF01010103.1:25462-87886 GCA_013398295.1 Chionis minor
GGGGGGGGGGGGAATAAAATCAAAACACTTCCTACCAAGTCGAAATGCTGTAAATGATGAAAAACCCCTTGGCGATTGGTGCTGTGTTTGGACGCAACCCCGAATGGCGCAGCAGTGTTTTGAGTTACCAACCCACCCTTCACAGTCACCCGTGACGCAAACACTCACGGTTCCTCAACTTGTGTGCAGCGCCCTTTGGCTTTCGGGGCTGAGTTTTAGGCAAAACGCTCTCTTTTTTGTGTATGTGTGCATGTGTGTGTATGTGTGCATGTGTGTGTGTGTGTGTGTGCGTGTGTTTGTCCCTAGTCGAGGTGAGGGGTCACCGGCCCCCTCTCCCTCCTCCCTCCCCCTGCTCGGAGCAGCCCTGCAGAGGTCCCTGAGTGGGCGCCAGTGATGTCCCTGGATGGGTGATGTCCCTGGGTGGATGTTGTCCCCGGGAGGGCACTGTCCCTGGGCAGCCACAGGCACTGTCCCCGGGTGTGTGTTGGTGATGTCCCTGGGTGGCTGCTGTCCCCAGGCAGGTGGGACGTTGTCCCTGAGTGGGTGCTGTCCCCAGGCAGTCGCAGGTGATGTCCCCGGGTGGGCACTGTTCCTGGGTGGTGGCAGGAGCTGTGCCCATGTGGGCACGGGTGATGTCCCTAGGTGTATGTTGTCCCCAGGCAAGCACAGGCACTGTGCCCGGGTGGGTGTTGGTGATGTCCCCAGATGGGCGCTGTCCCCGGGCAGGTGGGGTGTTGTCCCCAGCTGGGCGCTGTTCCCGGGTGGGTGCGGGTGTTGCTCCTGGGTGGGTGCAGGTGTTGTTGCCCCTGAGCAGGCATGGGTGATGTCCCCAGGTAGGTGCTGTCCCCAGGCGGTGGCAGGCGCTGTGCCCGGGTGGGCACGGGTGATGTCCCTGGGCGGGCACTGTCCCCGGGTGGGTGGGGTGTTGTCCCCGTGTGGGTGTTGGTGATATCCCCGGGTGGGCGCTGTCCCCGGGTGGGTGCGGGTGTTGTTCCCAGATGGGTGCAGGTGTTGTTGCCCCTGAGCAGTCATGAGTGATGTGCCCAGGTAGGTGCTGTCCCCAGGCAGTGGCAGGCGCTGTGCCCCGGTGGGCATGGGTGATGTCCCTGTGTGGGTGTTGTCCCCAGGCAGGCACAAACAGTGTGCCCGGGTGGGCCCGGGTGATGTCCCTGGGTGGGCGCTGTCCCTGGGCGCCCATGGGCGCTGTCCCCGGGTGGGCGTTGGTGATGTCCCCGGATGGGCGCTGTCTGCCGGTGTGTGTGGGTGTTGTTCCCGGGTGGGTGCAGGTGTTGTTGCCTCCGGGCGGCGTCGGTCCCAGTCCCCGGGCGGCGGCGGGCGCCATCCCCGGGCGCGCCCCGCGTGTCTGGGCGGACGGTGCCGCTCGGTGGCGCGGCGCCGGCACTGCAGGCTCGGCGGGGTAAAGCCCGGCCTTGGCAGCCTCCCCGGCCCCGGACAAAGGGAAGAGCGAGCGGCCGGGAGGGGAGAGGACGGGTGCTGGCTGCGGAGGGAGGATTCCGCCTGGCCGGGCTCAAAGGGTGTCCCTGAGCACAGGCCATCGGGGTGCCGAGGCCTGGCTCGGGGCTGGGCTGGCTCTCGTTTCTTACCAGGCGGCCCAAGCTGAGATTGCAGCATCCCAAAATCCAGTCCTGAAAGGACTCATTGTGGGACCCCGTAAGTCAACCAAAAACTGCCCTTTGGAGCAGTGAGGACCCCGCGTTGCAGAGGATTCCAGTCAGCTAAGAACCGTGTGAAATTAAATCAAAATTTCAAAATTCTTCTTTTTTGTTTTTTTTATCTTGCCAGATGATCCAAGGATTTGAATGAGGATGTTTATAAGAAGCCTTGTTCTGTAAACTGGGGACTAGCAGACCCTTCTGCTGTGCTGCAGCCGGTATTTACGGTGGATATTTAAGGAGGTATTTCTGTAAGAGACCAAGAGGGGCTGGAGAGAGGCGGATGCAGTTCAAGGCCCTGTTCCCAGCTTGCCTAGAGGACTGGAGCAGGAAAGTCCCCCTCTCCAGCCCCTTGTGTCCCTTACCTGTCTCCACTGGCCCCCCTTGGCTGTTCCTGAGGCGCTGGAGCAGTGCCTAGCGCTGAGGGATATCCATCTAGGCGCTCCCATCGCACAGATGATAATAGGAATAACGCTAACAGATGGCAGGTCTGAAGGGGAGCCGCTGCCACCGATGCAGGCTGGCGGACAAACATTCCAGCTCTGGCAGCTGGAACAACGGTAGCACAAATGAAACATGAACAATTTCCTCCCTGCCAGCAAAGAAAATGGCTCCAGGGAAAACCCAGAGAGAATAATTGTCAACCTCCTCTAGGTATCATGGGAACAGAGGCCATTCAGTAATCCTGGAGTAAACAACAGCTTCTTATTTTTAATACAGAATAAAACCCCAAGAATCTAAGAGGGGGTGCTGTACAATTGCTGAATTAGCTGCTCCAGTGCCCACCCCCTCCTGACCTTTCCCTGAAAATCATTTAACTGAGGCACGCAGGAGTTTTACTGTAACTGAAACGGGCTCATAACAGAGGGTGAATCGCTTGTCACAGAACGATGCAGATACGACAGATGCTTCACATTCTTCCTGCTCCCTTCTTCGAAGAAAATGCTGATCATTAGAGCAGTGAAATTCCTCCCAGCTCCAGCCCCTCTCCTGGGACTCGGCCAGGTCTCTCTTTCTGTCTTCAGATGCTTTTTTTCTCTTCTAGTCACGGTTAAAATACACTGCAGCCTTATAACATGTACCGCAGGCCTGCCAGTGTGCCCCCAGAAACTTTTGGTAGCAGCAAGCAGCGCTGATGCTGGCATTCACAACGACATAAATGGGTTATGTCCCCTGATATCCAAAGAGCTAGACCAATGCAGAAGCCTTGTAAACTTCAATGAAGTCAAAATCCTGTAAATACCTGCCGGTAATTCATGATAATATACCCGTGACCGGTGCTATTTAGTTCAGCGGGACTGTTCCTCACAGAGGGAACTGTGTCAGACTAGCAGGATAGCTGTACTCAGCTACATCAGGTCTGTCACAGCCAGGATTTCCAACAGCAACTAATTATGGGTACAAAGGGAATAATAAAAGAATAAGGTAGACATACCTCCCTCATGTGTTCTCCCAGTTTCCAGTAACATCCCATGCCGCTTGGCGCAGTACTTGGCTTTTTGGCTCCCAGTATAGGGAATGTCCTTTTACCTCCTGAGGAGTTCAGCAAATACTCCTGCCCTCATCCTAGCAGGTACTGGGGCTCCCTCTGAGCAGACGCCTCACGCTCTGCCGTGATCATTTTATGGCACAGCCGCTACTTCATCTATACTTGCAGATCAGCCTGTTAAAGAGGGTTCTCTGAAACACGGGGTTGGTATATGGATGGTGCAGTAAATATATAGCTACTGGCTTGTCCTAGCTGAAGTAATCCACTGAGCAACACGCCTCTGGTATAAGAATACTGATGAATACAAAACGGCTATGAATACACACACTGGCATGAACACAGCTCATAAAATAAAAAAGATATTTCTATATCCAGGGCTTGGAGGGCAATTGCTTGTCATCCACCCCTTGCTTGGTGCAGGCACAGACCAACAGAAGTTAATGAGAGGCCTGTTCAGCCCTTATCACCCTTTTTTCTTTTCCCTTCCCTTCGTTGGTCCTTGCTCCCCCTCACCTCTGCCAGTAAACCCTGCTCTCATTTCCTCAGGCACAGACACAGAAGGAATAATGGGGTAGGAAGCATGTTTTCCTCCTCTAGATTACTCATGCCCCACTCCAAAATGAATTCTTCAGCCAGTATCTCTCATCCAGCCTTGGCAGTGGAAAAAGCCCCAGAGGGAGACACAAAACACAGGTGATCCCTCTAAACACCAGTTTTTTTTTTCCTCCATCTGATTCAGGGGGGGAGCAAAAAAATCTGTACATTCCTGTAATGGCAAATAATAACTAGAAAGCCTCTGGCATTTCTCAGAGAAAGACCTTCAATATATTTCACCGGGAATGTTGGTGGAACACTCTTGCAGCTTGGTAGCCCTTCATTTCCGTACGCCAGGCCTTGAAACTGTTAAGGAGAGCGCAGAGGGATGGGGAGCAGCAAGTGGGGGGGTCTGCCTTGTGATGTGAGCAGCAGCCAGGCTGGCCAGGATTTTGGCACATCTCCTCCCTGTGATGGGGAGGATTTGGTTTCCATAGCAGCAGTGGCGTCATGTCCCCCCCCCCACGCCCTCCCCTTCCTCCCCAGGACTTGTATTCCACAATTGCACGGGAGTTTTGTTTCACCTCAAGGCTTTCATTTTCCTGCTGCACGCTTTTGCCGTGCTCCGGCAGGTCTGCCTTTTGCTGCCGCCAGTTTTGGGAAGCGAGGGGGAAAGGGGGGGCCCTGGGGATGCTGCGCAAGCATCGCTCTCGCCTCCCTCTCCCTCCTAACACCGCTCCACAAAAGACGCAGTGTTCCTTGTCCCCAACTGACTCGTCTTCGCCGAAGTCCCCCTTTTCCTTTCTTGTCTCCAGCAATCAGCTCACGCATGCCTGGCTTTCCATAACAGAGCGGAGCTGTGTGCGAGTGCCAGGCGCCCGCACAAAGCCGGAGCGCTGCCCACAGAGGAAATGTCAATACAGGAGCACCAGGCTATTTACAAAACCCCTCTTTATCCTGCGATGGAGATGCTTGTAGCTGTGAAAACAGTCATACCTGTAAATACTCCCCTTCTGATTTTACCCACATGAAATGTAGGGAGCCTCTCGTTTCTCTTGATGCGGAGAAAGACTTTTTTTTTTTTTTTTGCCAGCACAAAAGAGAGGAAAACACACTCAGAAGTAGGGTGGTGTAACTGCAAGCCCCATCAACTATTCTGGGGACTCGTAGGAGGATCTGGAAAGCAAAGCCAATTCCTTTCTGCAGCTGATCTGCCTTCAAAACAAGTGCTCCTTCAGTTTTACACATTTGACATTTGTCTGCTTCAGAACCACCATACCAAACTGTGTTTTTGTTAATACCATAAAATGTTTTGTCCTTCAGCGCAGAGTCCACGCAGAGAAGAGGCCAAACTCTCTCTGATTTTGGCAGGTGTCCCAAGATAATGGGTGCACGGTACGTTGCGCGCGTGTGCCGATGCTACCTGTGCTCTGGGAGACGCCAACCCACCTATCCGGGGCGGATGCGCCCCCAGGGGTCCTGCTGGCAGGCGGGGTGGGGGGCTCAGCGCCACGTGGACGCGGTCCCCAGCTTTTCGATCACAGCTGGCGCTGGTCCTACCAACGCAGAGGCTGCCAGGCTGAGCTTAGGCGTACGCATTTTGCTGCAGGCTAACCATGTAGGGAGCAAAGGATACAGAGCCCGGCACAGCGTGGTGCCTTGGCCTCTCGCGGAGGTCTCCGCCTGTCCACTGGTGGGAAGTGCATGGTTTGGCGTCCACCCACGGTTAAATACCGGTTGAGGCTATTCCCCTGGCTCCTACCAGCTTGTTCTGACACTTCAGGTGAGTTAACTTCTCTTCAGCGAGGAGAAAGAGAGTTCACTTATTGGCATAAAGATGTTTTTTCGCCGCTCAGAGGTGTTATTTATAGTCACTAGCGTTTCTAAGCACCTCGAGAGAAGTGGTTTTATCATCACTTTTAGTAATACTGTTGGACTGATGTGGTGGAAGAGCCCCAAAGGCTGCACTCACGAATCAAGGCCTCCTCGTGGCAAGCGATGCCGAGATAAATTTGACCACAAAAATCCCATTAATTTCCATATGTCACTGAATTCTCCAGTCGTCTTGGAAGAGCCTCTCGCTGGAGCGCAACATCTGTTCTGGCTCAGAAAGATGGTAGTAAACATCACATCTTAATTAAAACTGTGGGAGACACACCGGTACCTCCTAGAAAAATAGGATCTTAATGGCTTTGGCTGCCAGGTGCTGACAAGAAATGCCTGTTACTGTGATTGTCTTGGTGAATGCTGAGTCTCCCTTTGTCAGAGTCAAAACAGAGTTCAGAGGAAAGGCAGTGAAAGGAGTCTGCCCCCTCTTGGCGGAGTGTCCCTTGGCTGCAGAAAATAACCTTGCCCTTCACAACTGGCTTGGGAAGAAAGCCCCTCTAAACAGCATTTTGGAGGTAACAGATGCAGGTCACACGTTTGGCACAGTACCTTTTAGGTAAAGGGACTTACACTCTACCCTTCTTTTCACTATGCTGGAAATACATCTCTAATGACTTTTTTCAACCATGCACAAATTAGGATGATGCTGCTACGTTAGCTATAATGTTCTCAGTCAGGCTCACAAATAGACCGCCATGAAAATATTTCTTATTCTCGCTTTCCCTTTCTTGCAGACCTGGTAGCAGGGCTAACATAGCGATCATCTCACTTGATTTTGAATACAACAACTTCAAGAACCTCTTTTCAGCATTAGACCCTCACTTGGCCCCTATGAGTTTCCAAAAAAGTAGAATTTCATGAAAACTCTGTTCTCTCTGCTTTTTCGTTTGAATGAGACTGAAACCAAACTGGAAACTTCTCAGAGGATACACCATCTCACCCAAATTGTTAAAACATCAGTTTTAGTTGAATTTGTTCAAGAAAAGGACCTTTGCAGAGCCCTTCGGGATCTATCATGATGTAAGTCTGAAAAAAGAGTATCCAGGATATCTAAGTGAGAATATGAGTTTCACTGAGTATCTGCTGAAGGCTTCAGTGGTTCCCATGGCCCATCAAGTTCCTCTGAGGCCAAGCAGCCTGTGAGCTCTGGATCCCCATTGCTAAAATGTCTTTTCAGGAGGTAAAATAGGGGCTGTTCTTATCCAAATGCAGCTGTCTGCTGTGTAGGTGCCCACACCTGAGCCAAGTGGCTTAGGCTCCTTTTGTAGCCAAAGGAAAGAAACGGGCCCTTCTAGGTGCAATTCATCAGACCTAAACAGTTTAGGATGAAATGAGTAGCACCTGATTTCTCTCTACTGATTATAAAGGAGGTCTTGGTTAACTAAATCAGGTGGAAATATCAGTATTTTATCTGACTTAAGTTAAGGAGACACAGAAAGAATTAGGGTAGTCTGGAGTTCCAACGCCCACGCAGAGCAGGGTTCACTTCAAAATTAGATCAAGTTGCTGAGGTCCTTGTCCGGTTGAGTTTTGAAATATCCACAGCCAGAGATTTCATTCCCTCTCTGGGCAAATCCTCACTGGAACAGAAAAAAATCCTTACGTGCAATCAGAATTTCCCTTGATACAACTGCTAACTGCTGCCTCTTGTCCTTTTCCTGTGCAGCGTGACACCCTTTCGCTTGGGGTTAGTCTGGCTCTGTCTTTCTCTATAATCCTCCATTAGGGAGGGCTATAAAGGCGGGATTAGTCCCATCCTTGGTTCCCTGGTCGTGGCACAACAATCATCTGTGTATTCTTTGAAAACTCAGAGAACCCCAAGATGTTTCAGATTAAGTACCGCATACTCAAATGCTGGGATCTTCCAGAAAAGCTTTTTTTCTCCATCAGAAAATGTGTATCCAGCCCTAGTGCTGAAGTGAGAAGATTTACGCTAGGCCACTAATTTATTTTCTATTTTGGGTTCATCCTTCCTTTGATAGCTGAGCTGGATTTACACCTCTTGCTATAATCTGATGTTGGTACAAGCATGTGTTTTGCTGTTGAAGGCAGAGCACAAAGGCTGTCCCACAACCCAGGACGTAATAACTCTTTCCTTGTACGTCTTTCAGTCTATATAAAGCACAGCAGAACCGAGTACAAAGCAGATAGGAAGAGCACATAGGTCACAACTGCACAGCTATGTGACTGTGTAATGAATCCTGTGAATGTCCTCACAGGTTTTAAGTTACAACCTGTTCTGATTACTTCCATTTTTTATTTTGTCTTCTAGCAGTTTTGTGATCTGCTTGTTGTTTTAAGGAAAATTAATAAACAAATAAGAACAATGCAAAACTCCTCCTATTTTATTCCTGTTTCTGTTAGGTAACTCAGTAGGACAGCAGAGTAAGCCAGCTCTACAAGATAAATATAAAAAATCTTGTGTTCAATCAATTTTTGTTTTTTAATGGGCAGTGTTGACATAAATGCTGACCATAATTAAGAGTTCATTCTGGAGCTGTTGTGCCTTTGCTGAAAGCAAATGAATGATGTCATAGCCTCACATTCAGGAAGTCCAGAATTGCAAGAATGAAGTGGAAAGAATTAATCAAAAATTCAGAAGCTCGGTGATTTGTGTCCTTGTGAAAGCCTAGGCAGATCATTTCATAGGGCTTTATTTTAAAAGGAATATAGGAACTGCATAAATATGTAAATGAGACATCCAAGAATGAGCAAGTGGGAGAAATATTAGTGCTATTTGTCTGGCTGGCCTGATATATATATGTATTAACAAAAACAAACCCGGAGTCATACACGGCTCTTGTGTGCATTTTTAAACACAGATGCATAGCTGCAAGTGTGTGCCTATGCATGTAAATAAGTGATAAAAATATGGGTGGAAGCATATGCATTCAAATGAGTTGGCACCTCTATTGAAAGAGCAGAGAAATCTGTGTATTCCAAGATTTCTCTTTAAACTCCAACAACCTTTCTTCTTGAACTTGTCTGCGTATTCTCAAGTACAAAAAACCTCTTCTGAGATACTGGAGGCCTTCAACTTCATTGCTATGTTCCTCCTTTTCTGCCAATAATTCTATGCTCCCTCTCAAAATATTTCCCATGTGAGACTTTCATATATACTGATCTTACCAACATATTCTTCCACAACAGTACTAATGCTTGTTTTCATTAAGAATTAATTTCTTGTGTTAAGAAATATGGTAATCAGTATGGAGTAGAGTTTGTCCTCTTGAAGATGTCCCCCTATAGACTGATGAAATTACAGGTTTTCCAGGCCCAGCTCATAAAGAACCCTTCAAAATCCAGGTCTGGTTCCCTGTGTGACTTGAATTGTACCATCATCACCAGTGACAATTCATATCACCTCAGTTTATATCAGATATACTGAAAAAAAATCAGAATTTAGTACTAGATAATGGAGAATGAAGACTGCAGTGCACATCATTAAAGAAAGAAATAACAAGAGAGAGGCTATGGCAGATTTCTTTGTGATCACTTGCTGGAAAAAATGAGCACTCTGAAAATGTTAAGGAAATGTAACAGAGTGATGTGCTGGAGTTTCTGGTAAGAAAAGATCAGAACCACTGGCAATGCTCAACTGTGGTTTAAATATTGTAATCATTACTGTCAGTTCTGCAGGCCAAAAATGTGAAAACAGGCATGTGCAGGGACACTGAAGGACTAATTGGTTTAATTTGTCTTAACAGATAGGAATGCTGAGGACATTGTAAAAATAAAATGGAAGAAATATCAGAGTACTTTACTCTCAGAGAAAGAAGTATGTTGAATTAAAAGCTAAATATTGATCTAGACATGCAGATGATAGGAAAAGAAGGAAGTTTCTTTCATTAAATTAAGAGTATGAAGCAATTTCCCAAGTCGTTCCAGTGCAGCAGTCCTACAGTATAACTGATAAATCAGGGTAAGCTTTCATCAGAATCTCACCTCTAATAGTCAGCTCGGCCTGCGAATGCTCCTGGATTACCTCTGAGGGCAGAAAAGAGTGTTTGAAAGGGACCTTATTTTACAGGCATACAAGTTCTCTCCTTCCACAGGTCACTAGCCAAACTCAGGAGGGTAGTATCCAGAAGGCAGCTTTTGTCTTTTAATCCACACTTCATTTTGCAGCTTCCCCTTCTCTCATCCTTCTACAGCTCCCTTATGGCCATCGGTCTAATTAGGTCTCCATGAAAAGTGATGAACTCCGATGTTCAGCCAACGCACCAAAGAACTTCAGAGTCTACATCCTGTACGTCACCTGAAAGACCAGAGCATGGTTCACCTAATTACAAGGCTTTGCAGTCAAGATGAACTACCAGCCTTTGGTCCAATACGGTCCCATTTTTCCCCATTTAGTAAAACGAACACCATACTTGCACCATCTACCCAAGGGGTCACACCGAGTCTCTGTGTTTCCCGTGGGAGGCAGCACTGGGCCAGCTTGGGTACGTTAACAGAGTGTACGCTGCCCTCCAAGTTTCACCAGAATGCATTTTACCCCCAACCCTTTTTGGATCAAGTGTACTATTAGTGCTTCCACTTACTGTATTAGGAGGAGGTTTTGTGTGGAGGGAGAAAGGAAATGGCCCTTTGCATCTTGCGGGCTTTGTGCTTTTTGCAAATCCATATGGGAACAAGGCACAGCACTGCCCTTCTCCTGTGAGGTCCCAAGGCCACCATTAGCCTTTTGGCTAACAATACTCCATCCTCCTCCTGTTTTTATGGGAGGTGTTGTGCTCTCTATAAACAAAGTGAATTTTCCACTCCAAATTATCTGGGATTATTCACTTCAATATTTAAACACACTCTCTTCGGTAATGTTTTCACTCGTTATATTCTTGTTTTCGCAAGCTTTTATTCATTTTTTGTTGGCACTTACTCTCCCATCAAGAGGATTTTGAACTCGTGTCCATAACCACACTTTCAGTTCCCAAGCAGCTATACATGGGGAAAGGTAATTCACAATCCTCCAAAGGATTAATCTGATCAATCACAGCTGATCAGTAAATTTCAAACACAAACAATAACCTCCACAAAACATTTGCTTGTGATCCATCCTCAAAGCTGAAATTTTTCAATACTCTTCAACTCAAAGCACACCTATGAAAACTGCAATCTGCAAACGGGGAAAAATGCTACAGCAATTTCAAATCGTTCCCTCTGCTCACTTCAAAAATAAATAAGAATAAAAATTCTGCTTCCCACAGTGGATAAGGCAGGAAGTAGGAAACAGTCCAAAATATCCTGAGATGGTCTGTAGAAACTGCATACTCAGACAGAATTTGAGAATAAAATGGTCAAAGTTGGTTTTGCTTTGTTCCTTAGACCAGACGATTTGTCAAAATGGTAACTCAGAACGTAATTACTACATTATTGCAACAGCACTGATTTTTATCGAAACGAAGAGCCTTACCTATGGCTGGAAATTTTGACTGCTTATAGAAGAAATTTTTTATAGTGAGCTTCTTGCTAGAAGGAAAATGTATCCCGACATCTCTATCCCTTTAAAAAAGTGTGCACTTCACACAGCGTGCCTTCTAACAGCAGCCAGAGCCAGTCTAAAAACGTGAAATGGCATTACAGCGTCCAAGGGTAGACAGCTATGACTTTTGAGGGGCACGAGGGTCGTAAGCTGTTGCAGCACAGCTCCCAAAGCAACTCTGTGTCCCATGACTCATGAAAAGGGGCTGTTTTTTCACTGCAGATGCTGTGCTTTTGGGGTGCCCTGTGACAGACCCAAACTCAACTGCAGATGCCACCCAAACACGTCTTAGGCAAAGCCATGGGATTTCCATTCTTTGGATGTCTGCTAGAAACCTCCCCCTCTCCTTCCTCAGCTTTGAGAGCATCTGGTAAGTATCTCATGGCTCTGAAATTTTGGGATGGAGCTTTCAGGGTCTGGAAGTTTGGTACAACCCTACAAGCCTCTTGGTCTGTAGATCTTACATATATAGAAGAGGATCCCTTCAGATCTTTCTGCTATGTCTGTGGAGTTGCCTATCTTGCGAGCTACGCTAATGGCATTACTGTCTCTACTAGCGGCATTGCCCACAAAGAAGAATAAAAACACTGCAAATTCACAGATGAGAAGTTTCTCCTTAATGCTTTCTCATGAGAAGTGTGGTAATAGCAGGATATTCAACTGACCACTCCAAATCTTGAAGGGTCCACTAGTACCAATACGTCTGAGCCTCTCCCCAAGATCTAGGTAGGATCAACCAGAAATGTTTATTGCTGGAAAAGTAGTGCTCAAGATGCTTGGTAACTTCCCATGGGGCTGACTGGAGCAAAATATAGACTAGATACTCTGCAAAAAATCTGCTTTGACCTATTCCCTGTACATCTAGCAGAACCCAAGATAACTGTTTCATTCCTCTTTATGATCTGCCTCTTCTTAGCACCGCAGCCTTGCCCAGAGTCTTAGGTGGCTGCCATGTAAGTAAGGAGTAGTTTCACCATATGGAGCACTCTTGTCCTCTCTGCCCTCCTAGGACAGACCAGGAGGTCATTCTGCCTTGTTCACTGTGAAATTAATTCTGCTGTAGTAATTAGCATGGCTGAGAGTAGAAATGTTAATGCTAAGTATTCACACAGGAGGGCACTTCTCCCTTTTAGTCAAGATGTTCAGATGGGGCCCCATAGCAGCAGGGAGCCTGGACTTCTAAGCAAGAAGTTTGGGATTTGCTCCATAACAAACAAGAAAAGATTCTTCAAAAATTTTAAACTCTCAGCTCTTGAGCCAAATGTACCTCATGCCATTTATTCTCACAGCTAGCTTCAGAGAAATATTATGATAGAAAATCTTCCAAGTCTGCAGAATTGGGCTGTTAGCCAAGCTGAGTGAAATTTCAAAAAGCAGCTTCTCCTCTGTATTTTCAGTCCAGAAATACAGCTGCAGTGGGAGAGGGCAGATTTGCCCATCATTGCAATTATCCTGGACCCGGCAAGGTCCCAGAGCCCTGCATGTAGATAATGCATACAGTGGTCATTATCTGCCTCCCACAATTAACTGTGGTCCTCCCCCTGCTCACATAGATTGGAAGCTTGTGAGTCCATGATATGCCTATAGCAGGGTTTAAATTAGGGATGGAGAGAGATGAGAACTGGGACATGTCCATAGTGCAACCTTTCCAGGGAAAAATCCTGACCGCACAAAGAAGCCTTGGTGGCTGTAGCAACTGTGGCACATAACCACACATAGGAAGATGCTTGGCAGCACTGCTCTCCGCTTGAACAATATGGTAGGGGACCATGCTTCCACATGGATAAATTCTTTTTGCGCTAACTCTTTAATGAGCAGGTGTAGAAATGTCTTCATCATCATGACGCTGTCTTTTTCTGCCTCTCCTGTCCAACAGTGTCTCACCATGGATATCTGTTTCAGGCTAGCTTCATCCCAAAGGAGATTTTTGTTCCCTGCTTCTCTTTGTTTATGACAGCCTCCAAGACTGCTGCAGAGCCAAGGAATGACTGGCTATTTTTTCAGTCTCAGATATTGGCTTGGTAGAAAGTGGTTTATCATTAGCCTGAGCACCCTTTAACTCACTTGCTAAAAGGAATGCTGCTGTATCCTCCTTTTCTGATACCATTTATTACAGCAGGCAGACAACCTCACCCTTTTCTTCCAGCCTCAGCCAAGTTTACTGAGGATGACGTGCAAAGGCATCCAGTCCTGATGTTAATATAATTCAAGGGGTGAAATTATTTCCACATTTTAGTTTTGTTGTGTCAGCTTTCCAACATCAGATTTTTAAAAAGTTTTTTCTTAAGTTGAAAATGTTCTCCTACCATAAATCCTGTGTCAGCCTGAAAAATACCAACTATTTTTCACTCTCTGAGTTGAGCCTCCTTCGTGAAGATTGCTTCTGGAACAAAGTGATGGATTGTGAGTTATAGCTAGGAAGCCTAAAATAAATCCTAATTGAAGTGCAATAGACTATGACTCCTTTGAAAAAGAGGGAATAGAGGGAGACCAAGGTTATTCAATTAAGGCTGCTTCAAGCTTTGTTTTTGTACTGAGAAGCACAACTTCGCAAGCCTACCAGAAAAAAACAGTCCCTCTTCAAAGTTCAAATGTCACTCTCCTTCTAAGGGAGTGTGTAAATGAAAACTGATTATCACCTAATTGACATTAATAGGGCTGAATTTAGAGAATTAAGAGTTGGAAGGATCATCTTAGGAAAGACTAATGGAACTACATATCGCATGTAAAACTTAGCTAAACATTTACTGAAGGGAACATAACAATCTACAATCTATGAAGGAAATATTTATGGAAGAGATAAGAGGATTGGCTGGTGTAATAGATATACATAAATAGAGGAGCTCTGTAGAAGTCAGGCTCTTTTCAGCATGAATTGAGATTTCAATATTTGTTTTAATTTGCAATGGCCCTTCTTCAGTTTTAAATTGTTTATTTCAGATTGCTCTTAATATTCAAAACAGGAAACGAGGAGTTCTCTGGAAAGATAGATTGAAACGTGTCATCCAGAAGATGTTGAAACTAGCCATTAGCTTTGTCTGAATCTTCACCCTTTCTCCTAGGAGAACATTTTAGCTTGAGCCATCTGATTTCCCCATTTTGTGGCACCTGCATTTTCTGACAGACATGTTAAATAGTAGTATAAACTAATGAAGAGAAATC
The DNA here is from genome assembly GCA_013398295.1 of Chionis minor. Lineage (NCBI taxonomy): Eukaryota > Metazoa > Chordata > Aves > Charadriiformes > Chionidae > Chionis > Chionis minor. The sequence continues at coordinate 39,690 of VZSF01010103.1, forward strand.
AGCTGAATTTTGCACTTCTTGGCCAATGTATGCACAGTCTCTTCTTAAGAAACCATTCTTAAAGGAAATGACAGAAATATAACTGTACACCAGACAAGACTCTAAAACCCAAACCATGTTGCTCTGATGAAGACATGTAGTAGATAAGGAGAGCTAGCGAAGTTATCTTTAGATTTCGCAGTTTTGTGAAAAGCAAAAAATTGCTACTGCTCCCAAAATCTCAAGTAAAGGCAGGGCTGCTCCAGAGATTTTTCTCAAAATACCTCACCATTGTGGCACTATTTTTGTCACAATGTCACTCCTACCAGCACCAGATAGGCTGAAGAAATGCTGCAACGTGAACATCTCTATCAGGTCTACATCTGTGTTTCTGCCATTGCCAGCGTAGAGTTATGTGAGCCGGCATGTTTCAGTGCTGGGGGAACTTGAGGATCAAAGTTGCAGGGTAATTGATGGAACTGTGGAAGATCTAAGCACCAAACATAGCAAGAAACATCCGCAAGCCTAAAGGAGCCTCTCTAACACACTTCTTGCTCTGCTCAACTTTCATGTTCTGAAAGCTTTTTGGGGAGATGATATAAAGAAAAAGCAGAGAATCAGAATAAAATTGTCCACATAACCTTGTTTTATTTAATAATAATTTTATCAAGGACTTACTAAAAGCATCTATTAAAGCCAACCAAAAGGGTTTGAGCTACCTGTCATAACTTTGGTTTTACAACTGAGCTTTTTGGGACTCATTCTTGTGCAAAAAAATCAAGCTCAGCTTTCAAACAAAAAACCCCGAAGCAGAACAGAAATGTTTTCCTTTAGCAGTGACGTATGCTTGAGCATTCCTTTAGGGTAGAGCTCAGTGCCTCAAAGAGAAATGTGAAGATATTTATTTCAAATAGGCAGGGCTTTCTATAGTTGCCATTGATAAAATCACTTTGAACTGAAACATCTGACCAGAACTATGAATCACTGCCTAAAAATATTGCCTCACATGAGGAAAAGTGAAATTATACATCTTGAAATGCAAACACTGCTTCCAGCCTCCCTTATAAAAGGCTTGTTTGGTTTTGTGGTAGGTACACACCAAATTTTTATGTTGCAACCTATTTATTCTAGATGTTTAGGCTTTTGCTATGCATAGAAGAGGCAACACCAGAAAAACGACGAGTTAGTAGTTATGAATTACATTTGCACAAGGAGAGAGGGAATGATCCGTTAGATAAAATTAATTGTGAAAATGGACTCTCATAGTTCAGTCACATATTGATTTTTGTCTCAGATCTCTTTTCTGTTGCAAGAATCGAATGGAAATCCATGCCGTGCCCTTGCTCCCATGACTGTCAGAGTTCAGGTTGCCCTGGAGACAGGATGCCACATTCACAGAAGGGGAAGAGAGAGATCTCAGCCCCGCTGTCCTCTGGGGACCCTGCTCCCGAAATTCTTCTGTGGGGCTCCTTTGACCCCCGAGAGCTCACAGACAAAGAGAGCCAGCCAAGTATTTGTAATGTGAGATGCTACTGTAAATTAAACACTTACTAATGAAAGATCAGAGGGATCACTTAAAAAAACTAGCTTCCTATTTCGCCGCGTGCCTTTGGGAAATACATAATCACGCTTTTTAGCAGCACAGCCACAGGCACTGTATGTTTCAAGCAAGCAGAACAGCGAAATCTCTTAGACTTGTAAAAAGGTGTAGCACTGGATAAAAATTAGTAACTTCCTAGATACAAGAATATACCGGACTAGGACCATTCTTAAATCCACATACATTTCTGTCTGAACCATCCATCTGGAAACACTGGATAGTATCTGCTGGAAATGGAAAGTAGAACAAGTCAGCCTTACCGGCTGAGCTTGCTGTCAGTCTTTGGAGGTATGTAAATCCCTCAGCAGGTCAACACGTTATTTCCTCTGTCACATACAGGATTTACTGCTCCCATCAGTGCACTGTCCTGTTACATTGCTGCACCAGAGGCTGGAGTTCCGGGAGGACGTTGGTACGCAGAGAACAAAAGCTTCGCACACATGACATCAAGGCGAGCGCACACGCGCACCCCCTCTGCGCCTTGGGACAAATGAGCACAGCTCTTGTCCCTCTTTGCATCACCCAGCAGCAAATTGAGCATGGAGTGGAAATGAGGACAGCAATGGGGGAATCTAGGAATATTGACTTCTTTGCTGTGTAGGCTGGCAACTGGGAGCTCTTGCAGGAAACTGTAAAATGGCAATGGGTTGGAAGGACACTGATAAAGATCCTGTGCTGAGGACAGAAAGTTTCACACTGCTGCTAAAAGACAAAAAGGCAGACGTGTGCAAAAGAAAGCCACACTGGCACTGCTTTGCACGGAATGGCATCTGCTTCCTCCAGCACTCTGCGACTGGATTTACAAGCCTTGTAGGGCAATTCTGAGCAGTGCTGGACAGAAAGACAGCAATGCACAAGAGATAAGCATGAGGAAAATATGACTGGAGGCACAGACGACCACTTTGCAAACTATCTTACTATCTTACACCTTCCTGTAATTGAAAGCTTGTAATCTGGGAGGAATGATGTACTTTCTGTGAGTCATCATGTGTCAGGTCATCATCTGTTGAAGGTCTAGCCCCGTGGCTTCCGAGCTCGCTGCCGCTCACAAACACAGCCATCAAATGCCAAACTCAGACCAAGCAACTGGCTAGTCCCCATCCTGTCACTTCGGGCTGTCAGTAGAAAGAAACTAGCAGTCACTGACAGACCAAACCTCTTATAAATTAATTAAAGACACTTTTAATCTAACCCCCTTAATATTTTTCACCTTTGCCATATCTGTGTCAATAAATCCCAGTTTGGGTAAACATTCTGCTAATTATCTCAGGCTTTGATCTATGCCTCTAAAGTCGCACACTGCTTCCCCAGGCACTGGAACCAGAAGTCTGTGTTGGAGCTGCCCTGTTTTACTGGAACAGTGAATAAAGCCTTTCTCAGGCATGGTTTAGTACACTCCATTCCAATATATAAATATAAATGAAGAGGCCCATATTCATAATCTACAATAGCAACAAATGTTAATTGCACAGTAATAGCTATCAAAACCAATATTTGATGTGATGATTTCTTCTGCTTGCCCCAGGGCATACCACAATCATAATAAATAATGTTATTTAATAACAATAATAGGGTGAATGCAGCTTATAAATACATGGGCACAGTTAATAAATGGGATCTGATGATTAGGTAAGCTCAGCTGAACAATTTATGAAGCATTTTAAGAGCTTCCCTAGAGGTGGTGAATCAGGGCTGATCTGCTTGGCTCCTTTAGTGAGCAACAGGAATTAAAAGTAAGTAAAGAGAGATGCAGAACAGCCTTGCCTCCTTTTTATCATGCCCTTCCTCTCAAGTTTATTTTCTTTTATACCAGAATAAAAATGTCTTTGTAGCAAGGACTTTTGAAAGAAACTCTGTATGATACAGAGACTAACCTGTTTGGGAACTGAACATTATTATTTTCTTATTGGTCATGGAGTTCTCCACCTCAGTGATCCACGTACAAAAGGCTGCTTCCTGTCTTAACAGGTTTACGGTCTAGGTAATTCAGTGTAAAAGAAATAATGAACAATGCTTGTGGTAACAATTTGCCTTCTAAAAGGTAAAGCCTTTGGTGTTTCTGCTCATTCAGACATGCTCTCCAGCTTGTACAGTCCTACCATGACCTGTAAATGGTATTTTTCTAAACAGACAGTCTCTGCTGTCATTCTTGAGCAGGTATGAACAAGCCAGGGCTTACTATCAGTATCATGTTACTGTGACTTAATACACCGTTGAGCACTTGAACTGTGGTAAGTAGCATGGCTGCAAGGTCTTTCTTACTGCAAAGTTAAAGGCATTATTTTAAAACCATCTTTGAGGCGAGACGGGCTAACAGCAGGCACAGGCGCACCTATGATGCTTCAGCTGTCAAGCGGTACCTTGCAAAACCGAGTAACTCAGCTGCTTTTGACGGCAGGCACTTAATCCACAAGGGAGGAGGGTTAAGGGAAGGGCACTGACAGACAGGCTTTGGCTGAGCTTCAGGTGCAGGGACTGAAGACAACGTGGTGCTACTGCCCCCAGAGCAGAAACAGCAGAAGGAAAGACACCTTACTCACGCCACTGTTACGTCAATCAGTGCCCATCAAGCGGTCCGCGCTTATGTACCAGCGCAAAAGGACCAAACTAAGGTAAAGGTAGGTTGTTGGGGTTTTTACCTAGTGCGGTAAGATAAGCTTGTCAGTGTCAATATATTATTCTATATCCAGAATAAGACAATAATACACGTACACATAATACACATCCATACCATACACACCACCAGCTAGTGTGCAGTAACAGGCTTGGCAGCATTTAATTGAGGAGTGTGAGTATTGCCCCTGTTGGAACCCCAACCTTCAGTCTGAACCCACCTGTGAACATCACCACAGGGAAGTGATGAAACAAACCGAGAATGACAAAAGTGACAGTGAGGTTTTTAAAAAGTAACTGAAAATGTATGAATTTTTATTGTCAAGGACTGCAGGACTACAGCCAAAGAGGAATAATATTTCTAAAGAAGAAGGAGGAGAGCTGGAAGTAGGGTTTTTTTGGTAGATGGTTACAGTCAGAGGGTAACAGAACCAGGCTCTTTTCCAAGAAATACCATTCACAGGTAAAAGAATGTGTTTTAAAAAAGTCTGTTCTCCCAGAGGACAAAGAAAGTTCTAATTTGGTCAGCTCTGAATCACAGACCAAGAAAATGAAAAATAGATTACTCTTGAAGCACAGATGCTGGAATGACTTGGCAGATAATTGCATAGGCAAAAGTAGCGGCATATGCCATACGCTGCTTTGCAAAATGCATCGTTTGAAAAACCATATATACAGTGCAGCCAGAGATGGAAGCACAGCGTGAGCGAGCACTGACCTCTAGTGGATATAAGAGTCTAGAATGGGAAAAGATCGTTGACTTCAAACTACAAAATACGTCACGCGGACAGTTGTCCCAAGGCTTATGCTTGGCAACTCTGCAGCATAGTCGGCATAGTTCTACTATTGGGAAGCTCTCACTGTCTATGTGTCAGGAACTGTCACGTCTATTGTCATGTCTTCAGGCAAATTTTTTATCACCAAAAGAAAACAGTGCACACTTAGAATTTGCTTAGTAAGACAGGTAAGTCAGTAAAATTAACTGAGGCTAAATCCACTCTCCCTTTTTAGATACGTCTTTAATAAGTGGGCACTGTTGAGGCCGTCTCAATGGACATTAGCAGAGCACCAACAGTTTAAAGAAAAAAATCCTAAGGAAACATGAACATACATGAACTCATTATATTATGAGTTTTAGTCCTACTTTCTCTACAGTCAAAAAATACAGAATGGTGAGGGTTCATACATTTTCAATGTCTGCCCTAAAGGAGATTGCTTGCTTCTCCATTTCAAGTTATTTTCCATAGGAAAAGTCCTGTAAGTGTTTTGGAGCTCTTCTTTAAACTAATCCAAATAAGAAAAACGATCCCAGGCACATAATTCCGTAAGGGTAAGCTTCAGCCGAAATTACCAAAGATGGGTGTTTTCAAATAGTTAATGTGCAATACAGGCTTTCCTCCTACATCAGTAATGTAGTACTTAACTTCATCCAGAAGTCTCACCCAGAAGCTAGCGAAGACTGTCTTTTTGTGCTTTCACCACCTTAAGGCAGTGAGGTTTCTGCAAAATATTTGGTCCAGAAGGCTCCAAAAACAGTGGAGCTTGCACCTGGACTTGCAGAAGGGCTTTGTCACTGGTGTGGGTTGTCCTTGCTTCCTTTGCACCCTGTCTCACACAAGAATTATTGGCCCCACACCCTAGACATTTCTTCTTGCCTCAGAATGGCAGGGAAGGGGAGAAACAGGAGAACTGCAAGACCCGCAAATCCCCTATTGTGAGTCTGTGAAAGGAGGGAGGAAGAACTTTGACAAGGAGAGGCAGATGCCAGACAATGCACTAGACTTATTGTCTAAATACTATTTGAGAGTAAGAGATACTATCTCAGTCTTTGATTGAAATGAAGCCAATCTGGGTCCCGAAGTTAGTGCCATCACGAAAATGAGAGTAAAATTTATCAGGGTGGCATGCAGTACAAAAAGTGATATTTTGGTTCTGGTCTGTGACAGAATCATCTTGGATGTTCTCAGGAAGTATCCCACCACTCTCAAGAAGAATCCTTAAAAAAAGAAAGAGAAACAGAAAATAATATTTTTTGTACATCCTCTCATTCCTTAAGAATTCAGACAGCACCTCAAGTACCAATTGAACAAACTGTGCTAATATTGTGATTGGGACTTTCATTTGCTTTTCTTTCTTCTTTCTTCCAGTATCAGACAAAAAAAAAGTCCTTTTCTGCAACCAGTAAAACCACATTTAATTTGAACATTTGTCTATAGTCCATAACTAACAGTGTAACAGTAAAATAATAGCTGAAACAAAGCAAAAGTGAATAAATACCATTCATCCAAAGATATCATCTGTTGATCTGCAAAGCACTACCAAGTACTTTAAGATGGTGAGGACCCTCACCATAATAGCGCTGGATAATAAAATATTGAAATAATTATTGATAACTAATGCAGAATTAGTCTTCCATTCTCTCAGCAGGCTTACCGTGTTGCTCTTCTAATATCAATATAAGGATTTGCAGAGTCAAATAGTCTCACGCACTTTGGATCAATTCTGTGAAATTCTTTTGCTGATTCATGAGGAAGCTTGTAGCAGCAAGGTCCCACAGACGGGCCCAGCACCACAAGGATATCTTTCACGTTACAGCCATATTCAGATACCATAGCGTTTACTGTGGCCATAGAAACTCCCAACAATGTGCCCTTCCATCCTGTGAGAAATGAGAGGTTGAAAAAAAAATTGTCTAAATCGTCTCTTTAATTTTAAAGTAGCTAAAGTACATGCTCTTATTAAAGGCATAAATTAGTAGATATATTTACATCTAAAACCAAATAACTGTATCGAATAATAAATTATTATTTTTTAAAAAAACCAACATATTAACAAGTATTGGTTTGCTGATATAATTTTGGGGAGATGGAAACTAGAGAGAAGAGTTTAGATTTGGATTCCAGAATTTTTTTTTCCCAGTGTCCAGGTCTGGGCAACTAGAGCATACCTTACAGCTTCTCTGTGCTTGAAATTTAAATGGCAGTATGACAACAGTAATATGTTACAGTCAGAAGTGTATTCTTATAATACGGTGAAAATGGTTTTAGTGTTATTTTAGGAAAAAAAGGCTCAAGCTAAAGACATTGTTTGGAATAGACAGAAGAAAGCCCGGGTTTGACTTCTCACATCTCAGTTTGAGTCCCAGGAAGTCTTTGCATTGCACAGGGAGCGCATCATAACAAAGGATAGGATATGCTACTGACTTTTTCTCTGCTTTTTTACATCCAAAGACTGAGATGACCTTATACCTAATTGTCTTTATTTGCATACATAGCAACATGTGTTCAAGTTAATCGTGAACTGAGGCTGGATTGAACAGGAAGGAAAGGACTTAGGAAAAGATAACTGGAAGCCTGGCAAGGACTGTGATGTGGGAATGAAGGCGAAAACTTGGGAGATGGGAGGTAGGAGCTCAGGCTAGAGCTGGGGGATATGCCTGGAGAAGGCAACAGTGTAGGCTGGGGCACAGTGTGGTGTGTCAGGGACTAGGTAAATGAAGGGGCAGCAGAGAAAGGGGCAACTACAGATTTAAATATTTTACAATAATTAGATTTGAATACTTACAATGAAGAATTCTTAAAGCTTTCAAAAGCAGATAAAATTCTTTCCATCCCTTCTCCCCATTAAAAATCACAACATTCCCCTCTCCTCCCAGACAGACATGCCACGGTTCTCATTCCTCTCACTTTCTCTAACCTAAGCTTGCTAGGCACGGAGCAGGACACACATACACACACACACTAACTTTATTGAAGGAAAGTCAAGGTTTTTGATCATCTTACGATGACTCACAAATCGATTTTATTTTGGCTAATTTATTGAATGCATGAAGAATTGTATGAATTAGGTGGTATTTACAGCTTCTAAGCAGAGGGGAAGCTTCCTACCATACCAAGGGGTGTACTAGCATCAAAGCTGAGGAGAAACTCTCAGCTGTGCATTCTCCTTGACCTCATAAATACAGACTTTTTTATAAAATGAAACCGCCCCAGAAGGAAAATCTCACTACAGGATACGTGTTTTAGCCTAACAGCTGGGACATCTTCTGAAGTCAGACATAACTCCAGGTTGTGCTAACCATCTGTCCTTGAGTTTTATTCTCATTTGGTTTGGCCCAAAGAAATATTTTTTCTGATCTAAAATAATTGTTGGGGGCACTGGCTCTATAGCCATTTTTAACACAGGAAGTTAGACCAGGCACAAAAAAAATTATTTGGTTTTGCCTACCAGATCAGAAAAATAAATGTATAAATACATAAATAGTAACTATTACAGTTACAAAATAAAAAAAAACCCAAAACACAACATAGCTTGGGAAACAAACTTGTTTTGGCAGGATACAAACATAACAGATCAAACTTAACTATACTATACTTAACAAACTTAACTATTGTTATGGGATCTTGCATTTATTCATTTTCACTCTGCGTTTCTTTGGTTGCTAGTTCGTCAAAAACTCCCTTTCCAGTGGTCTCCTAGTTATTTTGATCTCCACGATTTAAAATTCCTACCAGAATGAGCAGCACCGCAGGCTTTTCTGACAGGATCAGCAAACAGCACGGGTATGCAATCAGCACCTGGAGCTGCTAGTGTAACACCTTTCTGATTCGTAACTATTCCATCATAGCTGTCAGGCTCTGTCTTCCCCATAATACAGACAGCATTAGCGTGATCAATCTGTCAAGACATAACGAGAACATGGACAGTGATATGGCAGCAAAAAAACCCTGACTAATGCAAAGATTTTTCTTTGGTTTGAAACACTCTTCTGCACCAACTGATTATGCATGCAAATGAAGCACTCCCTTGATACAAATATCATGCAGATGTGTCAGTACAAAACCACCATAGAAGTGACGGTGTATTTTTCTTTTAAGAGAAACTGCTCTGATCATTTATCTCATTATTCTGTGGTAAGTTAAATGTTAGAATACACTTGGAAGAAACAGTGCTGCTTCTTCATATAATGCCAAATAGCTGATAGTTTGCGTGGTTATTTCCACAGATATACTGCCAGCATAAATGTTTTAATTGTCCTGCTTCTCACAAGTTCTTGCTGAGAAAGATAAGAATAATGCCTGAAGTTTTAGCCAGTGATACATGACCCATTTACATAAAGCCATTGTTTGATAAGATACCTTGACCCTGTGAAAAGTCTCTGGGTTAAATCCTGCAGCATTAGCTAGCCGGCGGAGGTTTTCTTTAACAACAACTTGTGGGTCCCTCCGCTTGGAACTGCTGAAGAGATTGCAGGAGCTTAGAGTTGGTATGTAGGAGATCCCACCTGTCCTTGTGGTGAACCCATGTAGGAAGATATTATCTGGAAAGGCAAAAAAGACAACAAACAATTGCTTTCAACGCAAGACCAGTCCAGATATTACATGGTTTTATACTGAAGAGACCTGGAATCAGCCAATCAATTTGAGTATTGCTTTACCTTGTATTTAGCTGTGCCATTTAAATTTAAGGATTCTAAGTTTCCTTCTTACCCATAGTCATAATCCTCAGAGGCCAAGGTAGGAGAGTTTGAGCAAGAAGCAATCCTGGCGGATTTAGCCTGACTTTTTGCAGAGTTTTAGTGCAAAGCCTAGTGAAGAGGTAACGCACTGAGCAAAATGACAGTAGATTTTAAAACAAATGTTCTAAGGTGGCATCTCCCAAGCTTTTTTGGCAAATAAAGTACTAGTCCTCAAGACTTCACAGAATCTCAAACATCTTTCTAACGTATGCTGAACGCACCGAGAATTTCTAAAGTTATCGAAAAGTCCTCTGTTTTTACCTTGTGGATCATTTATTGCGGCCTCATGCACCAAATGCAATCACTACTTTTGGGGGTGGTGGGAGGGGGTCTGCATGGCAGAGTTGAACACAGAAGGATAGTCCCCCAACTGTTATCTTTGCTATCTTAACAGCTGACAAGCCTAGTGACATAATCAGACTTGAGATTCAAAATCTCTTTTATGTAGTGTGGTCCTTTCAAAGTCACAGTCAAAATCTTGAAGCACAATGAAGGCAAAGATGACTTTAAGTAACTAATTCTTTTCAGGTTCTGGATCTTTTCAGACATACTTTTAGGGACGGACAGTTCCAAATTTTTGCAGTAGCAAACCTCTCAGCTTTCCCCTGAATCCTCTGAATCATGAGACCCCATAATCACACCACTTGAGAGACATGCTGCAGTAAACTGGGTCATGCCATGGCAGGGACACTGAGACATCAGTCTAATTAACCAGGCATGCTTGAGGCTGCAGACCAGGAGAAACTCCTGTCCTGCCTTTCCAAAAGAAGATGGTAACCCTTAAAGTGTGTAAATTCCACACAGAAGAGAGATTTTGCTGTCTGCAGTAATGCTTTCAGTAAACCTGGGTCTCTCTTTCCTCTGATCATGCCCCAGGCCTGGAACAGTCTTCCCCATCTTTTGCTGTACCTTTGTTAATACCTCCCCTCTTACAGACATGATACATTACTACAACATCATGTAGAGGTATTTGCTGCCTGAAGACATTTCCAAATCTTACCCATTTTGCAATTCTCTTGAAGTATGCTTGGGAACAGTCTCTGTAAAATCTATTAGCTGGGATTCTCTTTACCTGGGATCAGGGAAGATCTGAGGATGGTGAGCTCCCCTTTCAGGCTTGGCAGGCTTTCCAAGTACATCTGAATCTCACTTCGGATGAGCGCCACATCCTGTGTAGGAAGCGTTTGCCCTCCATTCTGATGTTCAGCTATCTGTAGGTTTTCACAATCAGATGCCACCTGTAAATCCTCAAATTCAAACTGGTAGACCGCTGTAAAGAGATGGTCTATATATACTTTCATTAAGTCTTTTCTTGAAGCAGGGAGAATAACTTTAACGATGCTCAGGTCTTTCTCATCCAGTCTTTGTTTGATGGTGTACAAAGCAGCAGTGGTAGTCAGAGAACATACCACCTCCAGTCTTTTCTTCAGATTCTGAAAATCTCCCAGAGCTGGAAGCAAGGACTCTTGTTCACCGTTCCTTTCACTCTCCTGCCTCTGGCAACACAGGACATAAACAAATGGAGCAGGGATGGAAGAACATTTCTCAATAGTTTCCAGTGTGTTACGTAGCAAACCTTGGATGTTGTTCTGCAAGTTGGCTGGTAGGCTGAACAGATCTATCAGTACTGCTTCCACCATATTCCAGGATATTTAAAGATTCCCACAACTGCCGAGTAGTCAGTAGCAAAACATGAAAAACAAACAAAAAGGCAAGACAGCTTCATTAGTCTAAACATTGAATTATGTTATTATGGCAATGCATTCAGCGACACTGTGTAGAGAAGGTGACATAGCAGTAATTACAGGCTTAGGATTTCCTCACTGCATCAAAAGACATTGCAGCAAAAGAAAAGTGGCGGAGATGGGAATTACTATGTATTTATTTAAGTATTTAGGTATTTCCCTACCACCCCGCCTACTTCAGGTTTTTCCCAGGTCAGGGATGATAAAAGGTTAGTACATGGCATTAGATTTATTGAATCAATTAACCCACATTAGCCTAATGGCTTGTCTTGACCTCTGACTGTTGGGCTTTCCTCCAGCTCCCATCAGGGCAGCCAAATACAGAGGTCATTTCTGTAACAATTTTTTTGGAGGCATTTTACACATATATCATTACACATTACACACTTCTCGCTGAGGTGGAGCTCATGTCTGCTGCCCCTCCTGGCAGCAGGGGTGCTGGGCTGTGAGCTCGATGCCATCATTCCCACAGGCCTCCACAAGACCTTTTGCACTTCTGCCTTTTGCGTTACCAAAACTATTGACTTGCTAATTTCTGACTTCTGCATGGAGAGGCACGTGATCGGTACAGTTCTTCATTTCAAACCACACAGAAACTCAGCACAGGTTACTGAAACTTTACCTATGAGCACAAGAAGTACACAGAACCAAATGAAAACAATGTAATACTGTGCACAACCTCCTGCCTCCGCTTTTCCGTTGTGGTAGCTGCGCTCTTTGCTCCCAAACCAAGACATCAAGCTTATCCAAAATCAGCCTGGAGTTCGCAGCTGGTCTTGTAGTCCATGGTGTTAATTCCAGTTTTGGTGGGGTTTTTTTGTCCTTTTCCGGACTTTGTTCATCCAAGCCCAGCTAGGCTGCCTCTCTGTGGAAACCTGTCCATCCGTCTCTTCTCTGTTGCTATGACAGCATATTTTACATATCCTCTCAAAAATTTTTTATTTTCTCTGTATCTGATAATTTTTCTGTTTCCGGTGTAAGCCTCCAGAGGTCTGGAATAAAAGACTTGATCCCTTTGCTCCGAGAACCCTGAACAGACAGCTATTCAAATTTCGTGATTAAGCACTGCACTTGATCTAGGAGGAATCCAGGCAGCTTCGTCACCAGTTGTAAGACTCCACAATAATTTAGAGTATTCCTTAACACCACCACTTTTTTGCACAGGAATGAATCGTGCATGAATATTAATTCCTTTGCAGGAACAAAGGACTTGAGAATTTTTTGAGTCTTTGAAATCAATGCTCTGCTACCAGAACCAACTGTCTCAGACAGTGCCTGGCACTATTTTCCTGCCCCAAGCCCTCATTTTCCTGTAATTACGTGCACGCTCTGGCTTCACAGCACTTTATTATCCTGCAAAAATACTGCTTCTGTGTGTACTTGAGGCCTACCACCATGGTGGACTTGGGTGTCCTCCTTGGCATTTTACGGTAGACATTCGATTCACGGCGTTTCTACACTCAGAGGTCCAAGACCTTTCTGGTTTTAATGGATTGTTTATTCAGAGCAGGTTTCACAGAAAACATTATGTATTTTCTTCATTGTTCTTTCCCCCAGACTGGAAAAAAAATAATCCTGACTGAAAATGATGTTTTCCTTTCTGCTAGTTGAATGCTTACAAAGACTAATTAGTGACTATCAAAACAGGTGAATTAAAGGTATCAAAATGTGACAGCAGATAAAAGCATCTGCCATGGAATTTATGACTCTTGATTTTGCTTAAAGTATTATTTACACACAGCTGATAACAGATTTTAGAGAAAACAGCTTGCTAAGAAAACTGTCAAAACAGACTCACATCAAAGACCATTACTTGGGAAATCAGGATATATCCTCCCCTACCTTGGCACTCTCTGTGGGAGGCCTGTAAGAGTATGACATGATCCCAATCTAGACATAGCTAATAGCTCCAGCAAAGACAGTACAACAGAGGGGTGTAGTGGAAAAACAGATTATTGCTCCACTTCAGGTAAGTCAGTTCACCGCTGCCCCCATACTTCCCCTGAAAAATACCACCAAAGAAAGGGTGGAAGGAAAGTGTTTGCAGAGGGAGAGCCTACACTGTTATTAAGTTGTGTGTGTATTGCAAAAAGTCCACAGGATCAATTATTGGGATGTACACAAAGAAACAATGGGCCTGATTCACTCTTGTACCCTTCCAGTTTTGCATCACAGAGTCCTACTGAGGCCAGTGGTGTCGGAAGCAAATTTTCTTACAGTCAGAATAAAATTTTTTGACTGCTTTCTAAGTCCCCCAGCAAAACCCTTCTCAAAATACAGGCTTGCCAAACACAGCAATGTTTTAGCTTATGAGAAATGCATTCGTGGTTATTCAGGTTTTAAGTAACATGCTCTACAGTCCCAGCGTTCCATGGAAAGTCTCACTGTATGTAGCCACATCAGGAAAGATTAAGTGCATTTATTAAAGAGTTGCTTATTTCTGCACACAATGCAAGGCAAATACTGGCACAAACTTGAAGCCAAGGCCACGCATTGGCTGTTTCGCTAACTCTCTGAAACTCTGTCAGTAAAAATGTTTGAAGGGTAAAAAGATTCTCTTGCACAGACATCAAACAAAAGAAAATGAAAGAGGAGAGGAGAGGAGAGGAGAGGATAACAAGAATGAAAAGGAGAAAGGCAAAGTAAATACAGAAAAGAAACAATGAAGGAAATAAAACCAGGCTGCAGAGAAGAGACAGCTCAGGTAGAAAAAAGACACAAAAAGCAACTTTCAAAAACCCCAGAAATCTACTTCTAAAAGTTCACTGTCAAAACAAGATTGCTGGCAATTTCCTGCACCTTTGAATCCTACTGGTCATCTTATCTTCTTACAGAAACACAAAGAACTGATATCATTTTGGAAAAATTAAAAAGGCAAGAAATATTCAACATCTGCCAGAGTAAAATGCCCAGAGGAAGAAAACAGGTCATTAAAGCAACCCAAACAACACAGGAATAGAAGCACATTTGTAATAAAATTTTAACAACAGCAAAGAAAAAAAAATGGGGAAAAAAAGAAATATGTAAAAAACTCTTAAGTTGGATTAAAATAAAACCTTCTGCCTCTCTTAACTTCAGGGTATTTAGGTAAGGCTGAAGAAACAGAAATAAACACTTAGAATGGAAATATTGAAGCACATGCAGTTTTCGTAAACAAACTCAGTTTAAAACACAGGAATTTACTTACACAGGTAGACAATCCTTTTAAACTCCTGAAAGGTATCATCTGATATAAACACACGTTACCAGCTTTATATATCTTACTTCTCACTGTCAGTGTTGCAGCTGATTCGTACAAGATGGAAATTCCTACTCTAGGTAAGAATGGAGTGGGAACCTGTATTTCTTCTTTATGATGAGACCCTGCTTTGCTGCTGTCAGTATCCACAGGAAATAACAAACTGTACTGAAAGGCACCAACATGATTAAGTGTCTGGGTAGCATTAAATCCGGAAGCAGCATTAACCCTGCCATGTAACTCCCTGCTGTAATCATACGTGCTCATGCATCGGCTTTGCACAATCTCCAACAGCTTCAGAAATGTACAGCGTAACAAACCAGAACAAGAACACAAAGAAGCTTAAGGAAAACTTGTGCAGGCTGAAAGCGTTTCCTTTTCTGAGCTGTAACTGCATGTTCCCATGAAGAACCTGGCAGTCAGTCAAGAAAAAGTATATTCAGAAGGACCCCGACAGAGAGGTTACAAGAGCCCAGTCTTCAGGGCCACAGGCCCGAGATGAGGATGCTGATTTCTCCCTGCAGCAGCCAGAAATTTCGCAGAGCTCTGTAAAAAAGTCTGAATGTTTTGACAGGGCAATGCAAAGGTCAAAAGGCAAGTGAAGGAATTAGGGATTTGTATCAGGCTTTGTCCAAGAATCATATGATAATAAATACATTTTCTCAACCATGCTAAAATCAGTCATGACAGGTAGGTATATAAAAACTAAAGAAAAAAAGAAAGTATTTTTTTCATGAACAGAGGAATTAATAAAATCAGACTTCCTGTGAATTGCTGTCCCCTGTTCCTCCCTTCCCTTCAGCTCCAGCAAGCCTACATTCCTGCCAGGTCCGGAACACTCCTTGGGAGTCCCCCACCACTTCCCCTCCTGCTTTTCCTTCCAGCATACACCGGGTTGAAGGATGAGAGCTGAATCCTCCTGGCTCTCCCTCCCACAGGCAACTGTTGTGGGTGTCTTGTCCTTCCCCACCCAGACACCTATTTTCATCAAGTCTGCAGGAATCAGTTGTCTCTGAGGCTTCCCACCCCACTGGCAAATGCGTCTGAATAAGGTCATTAAAAACTAACAGCGGGACCTGATGGAAAGAGACCAATACAACCATTTTCTTTCCTTCAACCAGACTAAGGAAGAAAAAACAATTACTGGGGTTATTTTTGGTGCAGAATGCTGAAGAAAGGATAAAGAAAAGGTCAGAAAATATCCAGGATACAAAACAATATTGAGAAATAACAAATTGACATTATGTCTCCGGCTGAGCTATTATAACCAGCTTCTCCCATTTCAAAAATGGGACAGAATACACAGATCGAATGCAGAGGTGAGCAATTAAATGACAGAAATTGTGGGGTTTAGGCTTAAAATTCCTCAACCCGGAGTTAAGAGGAAGGTGTGTGGGCAGGAGACAAGGCCGTGGCTAAAAACTGGGGCACGGCACAGTGTACAGCAGGAGAAACCGGGACAAGGTTCTTCCTCCTCATAACCCACTGGTGCTCGGCAAGATTTCTGTTCTCTGCAGCCTATACCAAATGCTAACAAATTTTGACAGAAAATGCCAGTTTTGCACGATGAATTCGGTAACTGGGGAGGACTCAGAAATGTGGGGGGTAGAGAAAAGGAAAAAAAAAAAAAAAAAAGGTAAGGAAGATTTGCCTCAGCCACAGGGCGAGCCAGGCCGCATCACGGCCACGGGCCCCACCGAGACGCACCCACCGATTTCTGAGAGGATGAGTTGTTCCCTCCGTCCGCCCTCCGCCTGCTGCCAGGGACAGCCCCTGCCCTGTCCTGTCCTGCCCTCCCCTCTCCCGGCCTTCTCCCGGCTTTCCCGGCCCCTTTGGCCGCCCCGGCCTCTCCGCCTCCCCCCGCTGAAGTTTTCCGACGCTCCCTAAGCGCCGCACGCCGGGTCCCAGCCCTTGGCCGACGCTCCCTTGGCCGTTGGCGGGCGCGGCGCGTGCCGCGGTGTGGGCGGGGCCGGGGCTGGGGCGGCCGTTGCCGCCCCGCTGCCAGGGGGCGATGGCGGCCTGAGGCGGCGTGCTGAGGGGGCGGCCCTTGCCGTGTAACAGGGCCTCTGGCTCGGCTCGGCTCGGCTCGGCTCGGTCGGCCTTTCAGTGGCTTTGGAGGGCTTGGGACTGCGTGCTGCGGCGGCGGCGTCAGGCCGGCTTGGGGGTGGGGAGTGCTTGGGCGGGATAGGGAGGAGAAGTGAGGGGGTGGCAGGGCAACCGTTGCCACAGCCCTGGGTATACAACGTAGGTGCGGTTTTCCCAGTCAAGACTGAAAACCTGCAGGCACAGCCCGTGGGTCACCTGAGTGCCGTTTAGCACGTCGGGCCTGAGGATGGGCTTTCTATGTGCCAGACCTGCTGCATTTTCCTGAGAGTTTGGTGTCACTTTATGTAACAATACGTGTTTTCTTAATTACTTTATTCGATCTGAAGTGGTACAAAAATAGTACTAAATATGTCTTATTGCTGTGGGGGAGGGAAATCTATACACCAATACTGTTTTGTGACTGTCCGTGGGACAGCGTTCTCATTTTCTAGTTTATCTTACATTAAGGATAGTTTTAATAATCTAGCAGGCACAGTATAATAACTGCAATATTTTAAATATTCAGGCTAGATATGAACGCATTTAAGATGCTCTTTAGAGCTGTGACTGTATTCACAAAATGAGGATCTGTCCTGCAGGGAAACCGGAAGAACATTTCAATAGTTTATTTTATAAAATTCTGCAAGAAAGGGTTCTAACTCTCAGTCATTGGCTCTAGGTGTCCACTGATTAATAACCTGCTCATGTTAATAAAAAATGAACCAAATGAAATAATGGATTGATCTAGGATCCCACAGGAAAGGTGTTAATATTGTTCTCCTTCATTAATATTTAGGATTTAAACAGAATGAAGGTTCACTTTTTTTTTATGTCCTTATAGTTCTGCACTTTTGTCTAAAATGGCCAAGCCAAATTCTCCATCGCTAATTGAAGTTGTAAAACAAGTTGCAGAGCAGCAACATTCGCAAGCGTCAGAGATAGAAAAAAGCAAAACAGTTCTTTTCCAATTGCAGGTAATAAGCTTATTTAGTGTAGTTTAATTAATTTAATTTTTTCATTAGATGAGTATTAGGAAGTATTCCCATGAGCAAGAGAAGCTGATGATACTTAATTTTTTTTCTGTGTGCTTGCATTTAAGCGTAAGACAGCCATTCTGTTTCTGTATGTGGCATTTAGGCTTAACCAGAAGTGTGTAAGAGTATTGTTATTTGTAAGGCTGCAACACAACTAAGGCTTCATTACAGCAGAAGCTTTTATTTTTTATTTGGAAAAAACAAACCAAAGCCCAAATAACACAGATAGTAAACCCACAAAAACTCAATACAAAGTTAGAGTTCTTTGACTTTTTCACAGTGATTTCCTGAGAAACTAATAATTAAAAAAAAATATTTTTAAAGCATCCTTTTTGGCAGATTTTCACCAGATCTAGCATTTTTTTCTTAGGACATTTTTGATACAAAATACTTTTTTCCGTGTGTTTGGAGTTAAATAGTCTTTTAACTACTGGTTTTGTTTGATAGTATTTTGTAGAACACTGGATAGATGTAGTTTTTGTGAAGACTGTGTAATGATTTCTGTTCTGATCTCTAACAAAATTTCTGAAGTTTTCAATTACTGTCTAACCTTTGAGATCAAATTTCTGTTGAGAGACTTAGTTTGAGTCTGAGGAAAGACACAACAGCATTCAGGCATTTTTGAGCATGGGAGAATGCAAACAGAAATAGTAGCGTTCCGATTAAAACTTCTATGAATAGCCCTACCGCTGAAATGATGTTTGAAATTTTGTACAAAGATAAGTTCTGTGAAGGCGCAGTGAAAACGTTTATTGCTTAGGAGTGTCAATTGACTGGCCACACCTTGCAAGAAGCTTTCTCCTAATGATATATCATCCCATAATACAGTATGAGGATGCTGCAACAATTAATTTGTGATCAAACAATTTAAACAAGGGTCTCTGCTTTCAAAAAAAAAACAAACCTCACAAAACTTTAGAGCCCTAGGTAATTAAGTTAGCTTGTTTATTTTCTTCCTCTTCCACACCTTTTCCTTTCAAAAAAGCCCAAACTCTATGAAATGCCGTACAAACGTTAACGCTAGCAGAACAGCAAAGTTAAATAATTAGGAACTTAAAGTCAGAGTGCAGAATTGCGTTTTCATCTTTGCATCTGTTCCCATCGGTATATGTCACAGAAGACATGGAAAACAATAATTTCCTTCCAAAATTGAAGATCTTTGTCATTAAGATATTTTGCTTTCCTGTCCTCGGTAAATGGTGGCTGGCACTGATACAAATCCTGTTAAAACTGTAGCCCAAGATTTCCAAATTGCAAGTTACATAGAAACTTTTTGTTCTTAACAGTTAATAATGTCTTAATCTGTTCAGGCCATTGAGTAAGAGATTTCATAGCACTCCTATTGCTTCCATTAGGGGAAAGATAATAGGTGACGTAAATCACGATGCGAATTCTCTCCCTTAATGCATTACTGTTGGCTGTGGGATTCATCATAGCTAGTTTACATCACCTGCAAGTCAGATGTTAAACCCATATTAGTCATCTAGGCTCCCTTGGTAGTCAACAAAGAGCAAAACATTTCTGAGGCAGCAATTCATCTTAGACTTCCTAGGATGGGTTGAAGTTCCCCTCTGGAGTTGTTCACTCCTCATCAGTGAGAAGATTTAGAGGTCTTTTTAGGACTAGATGCATATTGTTATGGGGTTAAAATAGCTGGGATTAATGCTACTCTCAAATGCTACTGTGGTGAAGGCAGGATTAAAAACTTTAGTAGAACAGACTAGTTAAACTCCATCACCTCAAATGCCCATTTATGTGTTTGTGTGGGTTTGTAAGTGATTTTTGGCATTGTTAGTTATTTTTGGTCTGATTTGGATTGAATGACATTTCAGCTCTAAACAAACATTGGGATTGGCTTTAATCTGTCATGCCCTAAGTATCTTGCAAGTGCGAGGAATTTAAAGTAATTTCAAGGATCCTTTATTTCATATTTTAGACTCAGTCTAAGGGGAGAAGTCTAAGATAGTATTCTTGCATTGTGTCTCTAAGATGATCATTTTAGGAAGTGGAACCCTGATTATCTTCCATTCAAGCCCCATTGAACAAGTGAAAGAGACGACTGTTCAGTAAATATAAATTACAGTGTTTTACTAGGTACCTAGTATCCTCTCAAAAAATATTCTTAAGTGAACACTGAAATATTTTACAGGCAAAGTTTCAGGAACTAGAAAAAGAAATGGATTCTATTCTGTTAGAAACAAAGAAAACAGAAAGGGAAATATATCTGCAAGATGATGCCATAGAAGTGACAAAATATCACTGTGAAAATCTGGAGGCCCAAGTCAGAGCTCTATATTCTGAAAGTATAAAGCTGAAGCGTGATGCAGAAATAGTACAAGAAGAGTTTGTGATGACGTTTGCAAGAAATAATGAATATCGGGAAAAAATAAAGGCTCACAAACATCTCTTTTGGGAGATGGAAAGTAAAATGCCCGTTATGATTGAGCTTGCTCAAAAGAAAGCTGCTGTTAAACAACTAAAGACAAAGAAAGAGGAGTTAATGCGTGATCTCCAGAACCCAGAAGGATCTCTTATAAAACAAGTGCAGGTATTACATTTCCTCTTAGATTCTTTTCCTGTTGTGTGAAATAATTCTGACATGGTTTAACTGATACACTTTTTTTGTCTAATCTATATACGGTTCATGAGGGATTGACTATGGGGAATATAGATAAATTATAATGCTACATTAATTGCAGAAATTTTGACTTCATATGCAGTAAAAAAACATCATCAGCCATTTTTATCTGTATATTATTGTAAAAGTCAGGTTCATTCTATGTGATCGAATGAACTCGGCTATGAAAAAAGTGCAGAGCTGTAAATTGAACTATATCACTGCCAAATTATTTGTGGGCTTCTTTGGGTTGTTGGATAAATTTACATGAACATTTTTCAGAATTCCGCGGAACATTACCATGTTGTTACATTTTTCATATAAGAGCACAGAATTCTTTTAACTTTACTGTAAGGTAACAAACTACACTTGAGTTGTTTTCCAGCAGGAGGTAGATTTGATGGGATGGTGATAGAAAGACAGAGAAAGGAAAAATATGACTGTTCTGGTATTCTTGGCTAACACTGTTGTTTTTACTTGGCCCTAATTGCAATACTTATTAAAAACTACCATGTAGGAATTTTTCCCTGACAAATCTTACCAATATATGAACAAACGCAAGTATGAAGTTGAAATGAAGCCACAGATTTCAACTCTGATGCAACTTGTGTTACTGAAAACCTGGTGTTACTCTATTCATGTAAATTGATGAAAATTTGGTTGTACGAGCAAGTCTTTAAATGCTGGTAAATAAAGACCCATTAACATTGTATTTTCCTATGAGAGAGGAAAATCTATCTTGAATATTACATTAAATATTCTTGGATTTTGCAATAAATTGCAATTTAAATGAAACTAGGACCACCGAAGGGAATTCAAATACCTGTATTTTTGTAGTTGTTTGCATATTTCAGATCAAAAGTGTATCTTCTTAACTATCTAAAGCCATGTTCTAAATTATTTTAATTATTAAATTTAATTACCATTCTTAAATTATTAAATGAATCATGACATAATTATTATTGTTTTAATGTGTAATTGTGTAATATAGATCTTTAGCTCATCTCTATCAATGAAGTGAGACCATTAAAATGTGACTTTTGAATAAGTTTAATAGATGTACTGTGCAGCTTTTTAAGGAGGAGATTTCTGTATCTTGACATATCTGCAGGAAGAAATTACACTTTTAAAAAGGGAAATCACAACATTGAAAGAGTTCATCAATAAAAAAACAGATTTGCTGGAAGAAGAGAAAAAAATGCATGCTAAGCTTAGAAAAGAAATTGAGGTGAGTCATTTGAATAAAATATGATTACAGTTCTCCTGACAGAATGTAGACAGTGCAAATGAAGTTTGAAGTACTTTATACACCATTGCTGGCCATGCATTTAAGTATATACAGTAACCATGCTATCTTAAATCCTTGATGCTGATAGTCTTTCTAAAATCCAGAACTTAATTACTGTCATGAGAAAAATTGAAGTTAAAAACATTTTTTCTTAAGTCTTTTACGAAGGAGTTCAGCTGTAAGCTTTTGGAATGATGTCCTGGAAAGAAAGAGGTCACTGAATGGTAGCAAAGCAAAACACACGGGGGTTTTTTTATTTCTGTAATACTTTATAAATACTTTAAATTTCATTGGTGACTTGATTATTTATGAATTCTTTCATGGTTCCTGATAACTCATCGATGGGAGAATCAATTGCACCAAGAAAATGGACTTCCCATGAATCTCCCTAACTTGAGCTGATATTAAATTAGGGACAACACAGCAACTCCTAATTAGCTGCCAAGATAAAATTCTGATAAATAGTTAAAACCTTCTCTTTTTGAGTAAATTGAACTATATTTTATATTTTGTTCCTTGCTAAAATAATTTGTATGTCTGGATAGTTATTACTTGGAAGTTTCACATCATTTATCTTGTTAGTTCAAATAAATGCCACAAAATTTAATGAGCAAAGCTTGATAATATAAAGATTAACTGATCTAAGGTTAGCTCTATTGCCCATTGGAAAATGTAGGAGGAAAAAAGAATAATTTTTCATGTAATAGGGAACGGCAGAGAATTTTTAAAGTGAAAAGCAAAACACAGCCACTTTAGAGTAAGCCTAAACTTTCCAGCATCTGAGAAAATCTTTCATTATCAAGGCAACGTGCTCCTTAGAAAGTTCTCTAAACCCAAAGTGAAATTAGGCTGTCTAAAAATAATGTTCTGTTCTGTTATCGAAACCCATTTAATTAAATAGTGAAGTTTAATCTGTTCTTCTGTTTGGATTATACGATCTTTTTGTCTCGGAAGGAAGCATGTTTAAAAATGAAATCTTTCAGGGTATTATTTTCTATTAAGAACCCTCTGGAAAACAATCCGAATTTTAATATAAAAAATAACAATGGACAGACAGAGACATCAATGCCCATCAGTCCTCAGCACACTTCAGGAAAGAATATTCCAGCCCAGCATGGGAGTAAAGTAAGATACTTGACACACGGATGAGGTTCCATTGAGCTGCAGTGGTGGGATTCAGCTACGGACTGCTGACACCTGCGTGTGGTTATTTGAGTGCAGGTGGCTACGCAGGGGTCAGACGCGTTCCCATTATAATCACCGGAGGAATACTCGGTGCAGCTGATGTATTCCAGAGATCAATTCCCTTGGCCATATGTAGGTGTTTACAGTAGGGTGAGCTGCATAATCTGATCCCTGTAGACTTTATAGTATGCATTGGCTGGATTTCTGTTGACCAAAATAGGAATGTAGACATGTAGGTCACACTTACACCTCTAAAGCTAGGTATCTTAATCTGCAGACTGACCCCACCTCGAGACTTCTGTGCTTGTCATAGGACTTTTACATATTGCATGGATTTTCAGCTTCTGGCACTACATGGGCCAAAAGTAATTGGCCTTCTTATAACCTCATGAAGTTGAACAATGTCAAGTGCAAGGTCCTGCATCTGGATTGGGGCAATCCCCAATATCGATACAGACTGAGTGGTGAACTGATTGAGAGCAGCCCTGTAGAGAGGACTTGGGGATATTAGTAGATGAAAAATGGAACATGCGCTCGCAGCCCAGAAGGCCAACCGTATCCTGGGCTGCATCAAAAGAAGCATGGCCAGGAGGTTGAGGGAAGTGATTCCGCCCCCCTACTCTGCTCTGGTGAGACTTCACCTGGAGTACTGCATCCAGCTCTGGAGCCCTCAGCAAAGGAAAGGCATGGAGCTGTTGGAGTGAGCCCAGAGGAGTGCCATGAAGGCTGGAACACCTCTCCTATGAAGAAAGACTGAAAGAGCTGGGAGTTATTCAGCCTGGAAAAGAGAAGGTGGCAGGGAGATCTTACGATGGCCTTGGAATATAAAATATAAGGGGGCTTGTAAGACAGATGGAGAAGGACCTTTTAGCCGTGCCTGTAGTGATGGTTTTAAATGGATTGGATGTAAGGAAGATTTTTTTTTTACAGTGAGGCTGGTGAGACACTTCAACAGCTTGCCCAGAGAAGTTGTCATCATTGGAAGTGTTAAAGGTCAGGCTGGATGAGGCTTTGAGCAACATGATCTAGTGAAAGATGTCCCTGGGGGTTGGGCTTTTTCTTCCACATCAGCGTGTGGCTGTATTATTCTTGGCAGATGCTTGCCTATCCTGTCCTTGAAGGACACCAGTGGTGGAGACTCCACAAGTACCCAGACAATTTTTTCAAATGGTTAACTCATGTCTACACAAGGCCCAGCAAAAAGAGCAATGTTCTTCCTCCCCTCTGTCCAGTTAAGTGTATGGGTGCTCCCTGCCTCAGCAGATGTGCCAGACAGTTGCTGATAAGACACATTTCTAGAGACACATTTCTAAAAGAAGCAGATAATACTGATCATAGATGTTTCGGTGTCTTACAACACAGTCCTAGTGGTGTTCAGATCCTGCAAGCACTCATTCAGAAGAGCGAATCTGACAGCATCCCTTGAAAAGTTGTGAAGGATTGTAGTGGAGAGCCAGGCAACGTGAAGAAAGACATCACCAGTAAAATAAGGCAGTGTAATTTATAAAACACTAGTGAGGGAGGGAGTTAGTTATACCTAAAATTTGAGCAGCAAGGCTCGCAGGGCGTCACTGGCAATGCTGTAGTTCTGATGCAGCTGTACATCGTCATGTGTATGTTAAATACAGTGTAATAATGTTTCAATAAGCAGACACAAGGATAATTATACACTGCCACTCATACGCCATTCAAACTAGGCTAAGTAAGCCCAAATTTTCATTAAGTGAGTACCCATTATTTCCGTTGTTATTATAATGAATGTTTCATGCTTTTATACTTCAGAACGCAAATCTCCAGAGGGTTGTCTGCAGCAGCCATTCTTCACGTAAGGCAGCACTGGGGGCAAAATTGATCCAGTACTGCATTGCCACAGTATTGCCTTTCTAAAAAAAGCTATACCTTTTCAAGTGCAGTGCAACAGTGAAGACGCTACTACAGCCATCTGGGTTACCTCATTTGTATTCTAATTTATACTCAAACACACTTGTCAAAGCATGAAAATTTCTTCCTTTCTCACATATCAATTTGGAGCCTGAAATCTTCCATGTACAAAGTGTTGCCACAGCTGTGAGATGCTGCCTCTTCGGGTGGGACTCACTTTGTTAAAGTTTAGACATCCACATTGAGCAGATATCCACATTGAAGAACTCACTGTAGCTTAGTGGGACAGAGCTTTTCTCTCCCTTAGTGGGAGAGAGGCAGGATTTAGAGTGTCCTAAAGCAGATATCTGAAATAAGTCAGATTAATTGCATCCTAGATGTCTGTGTCTCTTCAGTAGCTATCGAGTGAACATGGAACGACTTGGTCAAATACCAGAATCTGCACTTGGAGCTGGATGAGCTGAACCCACCTCTGTAAATAATTTTACTTGAAAGAAATTTGGAAGTGAATTTTATTCTATTTTATTAGGTACAGAATAAAAGATACGATGCTATTCTAAAACGTTTGCATTGCCAACTGAACAAACTCCATTCAAATAAAAGACAATGGCACTGGAACGTTCAGCAGTTGGAGAAGAAGGCAGCAGAACTAAGAAAGTGTCTTGGAGTAGTGGAGTTACAAAGTAGCATATAAAACAGACCTAACAAAGCTACAATGTAGGTAATCTTTTCCAGACAGAGGAAGTTTTTTCCTGGAAATACTACAAATAATAAATTAGCCCAATATTTGGGCCAAGGCTCAGCGATTTCTTTCATTTTAAGGTTTTTCTCCCTTTCATTCCATGGCCTAGACTAGGCAGAGCTTAATCTGTAATGCTTTGGAATAACTTTGCTTTTTTTTTTTTTAGAATAACTTTGCTTTTTTTTAATGGTAGCCAGAGGCTGTTCAGGAAGAAAGTTATTAACATTTCCAGGTGTTCCCAAAATATGTGCCAATTTTATCGAAAAAGTCATTTGAAGTCAACCAAATAAGATTCAAGGAGTTCCTTTTTATTTGATTAGATCTTTGAAGATTGAGATTGACATTGTTTTTCCTACCAAGGAATTAGTATCAGTGTATATTTGCATTCTTGAGATACCAAAATTCCAGCCCTTTTATCCACATTCCTTATTATTGCAACTTACTAAGGAACTCTGAAAGCTCCAATGGCCTGTATTTTGCTGTGTGGGAAGTTCACATGGAGGATGTTGCAGCCTGTTTGCCCTATATCTGCCAGGAGGTCCTAGCGTGGGGGACAAGGAGGTCAGAGGCTGTCCAGCCATAAAAGGCTTAGGAACAAGTACGCTCAGAACTGGGCTGCACATAGTCTAAGTTCCACTGGTCTAATGTATGTTAGCAGAGAGGAGTGAGCTGGAATGAAAGAATACTGGGCAGCTTTTAAAATGGAAAAACTCACCCTCTAGAAACAGGAATGCATTATAGGTGATCGATTATAGAGGAACTTACTGTGTTGAGGATCTTTACTAACTAGTACTAGTCATCTAACATCTAAGTGCTTAATGTTTGGTAAGATTATTAACATAAATGATGACCTATTAAAAATTTGTGTTAAAATAGTAGTGAACAGTAGACGTTTTTCTTTGCCTTTTTATTATGTGCTTGGCATTTGAGGAATTTACAGTACTTTCTTACAGTATTCTTACACTTAAGGTAATAGTTCTGATGGGACATAACCTGTAACACGTACCTGTTCTATGGAAGTAGCTTTTTATTTCAGGTGTTGTCTTGAATAATTTAGCTTTATCTTTACTCCTGAACATAAGATGAAGATTTAAGCAAATGTAGTATTTATTGTGGAAAATGTTAAACTGCCTATATATTGTTAGCTTAGGAAAGCAAAGTTTAAAATGCAATACTATTATTACTTGTGTTAGAATGTTCATCTATTCATGTATATTTACATTTCTCTTAATATGTTATTTCACTTAATATAAAGTTGTTTTAAGCAATATGCTGACTCATGAAGGCTCTCTCTCAATATTGTTAGACTCTACAGTTTGTTTGGCTTGGTCTTTTTCCTTTACAATATTATCAACCAGGCTACTTTCATTAAAACAATAATGTAGAAATGAAAACCTCAATAACCCATGCTATAGTAACAGTAATATGATAGGAACAATTTGCCGGACCCGCATTTTCCTTACCCCTTTTTATAAATCTTAGCAAGTTTCAGTGTCTTGTATTACTTTCATTGTCCTTTTGTACATGTTTTGAAATTGTTTAATACAATTTAATAAAGGTGAATACAAGAGCGGTATGTAATTCTTGCATTAGTGCTGTATGCAGAGGAAATGTTCCCTTTTCCTGCACAGAGACCTTCCTATTGTCCAAGGCCTAAGTTGTCTAATGCTCATTTTTGCTCTGTACTTTGCAAGAGAGCTCATGTTCTTGTCTACTGGGACCCTTGGCCCCTTTAAGGGACCTCAGCTATCAAAGGTGTATTCCTCCTGTTTGGTCAGTGTAAAACTCGCTATTTCAATATACACGTTTAAATGGCCTAAGCTTATCTCAACTGTGTCTCTCATAGTCTGGTAACTACAAAGGATTCCGCTATATCTGGTAGTAGCTGAACTCTATATCAAAAAGAGCCCTGGCCACTTTTGATTCCCTCCAATTCACATCCTCGTTTTCCCAAGAAGAAACTTGGCTGCCCAGGCCAGAAGGGAGCTGCTGTGTGATTTAGCCATATCCTTATGTGAACGGTGGGAGCTTTGGAAATTGAAGTGCACCTCAGCTTCTCAGCTTTCCGGCCACAAAATGTAGCTTTAGTTCAATTACTTAATTTCACTCTCTGTGTCTGTGCTATTTATAACTGTTACGCTCTCATGTAATTAAAAAAAAATATAGTGGAACTAAGTTGATCCTTAATTCCATATAAAATAGAAATACTGGTATTGGTACCAGGGGAGTCCCATTATGAATACCCCCTTCATATGTTGAAGCTTCTTTAACAATTATCTGTGGAAACGCGTTAGCCAGTCCCTGATCCATTTCACCTATTCCTTGCTGACCATATAGAGCATGAACTCTCTGACACAAATATTGTTTAGTACGAAGTCCACCACATTGCAAAAAATCTGTTTCATCTCTGAAATAATTTGTTATAAGGACTCCGATTGTTATTGTTGTCCTGCATCACCATCCTAGTTAAATGCCAAAATTATAGTTGCCCTTCTCACATAAACATACTATTTGTGTGTTTAACTCGACTGCCTTGGCACCTGGATTAATTAATCTCTAATCTTTGAAGCTTTGATTGTCCTCAATCCCCACTGAACTTGTAGAAGTTTAGTCACTGAGTACACCTGAAATCTACAATCAGTTGTTTTGTGTGCTAAACACCACATTTTACAGGATTAAATACATTTTGCACGTTTCTGATTAAATAGAACTTTGTATCATGTAGTATTTATATGTTTCCCCATGTGCAGCATTTCAAATTTAGCATTTAATATTTAACAGATAATAAATATAAGAAAGGCATAAGCATTTTATTAGGGAATTGCAGTTAATTGGGAGAAAACCTCATCGGGGAGAAAACTCAGCTGAAAGAAGGAAATATAAATTACTGCCTTCTCTAAACTGTCAGCATTCTATACAACATAGGAAAAAATAAATGTATGTAGCTTTTTATAAAATGTCTAATTCCAGCAAATCCTGGCAACCTGCTGAGGCAGGTTTTTCTTGGTACAACGTTGAACAGCAGTAGGTTGATCTCGGGGCATTTTTTTCTCTTGGTGAGAAAGCACAGACAGCAGGGGAATGATTTACAATTTTCAGGGCATAACTCAGTGAATGCACTTTGTGTTCTTTACGTAAGGCTCTCCCAGCTCCCGGCAGAGAAACGTGCTGCCAAACCCCCATCGGTCATTTCTGAGGATGGATGTGGGGCTCAGGGAGGAACTTGTGGCTTCTGCGCTCTGCAGGCGGTGACTGCCCACTCTCAAGAGCAAAACAGACGGCAAGCAGCAACGGACATGTAAATAAGTAAGAGTGTGGAAAAACTTACCAACCAGAGAGTCCTACTCGCCACTTAGCAAACGCTGGAAGCGCAGGAAGCTGGACTGATTCCAACAGTATAGTGTAAATGGGTGGGAAAATATTTGGGGAGCTCCACACTCGGCAGGGAAAGAAAACAGCCATTGGGTCGCGTCACGTGGTGCAGCAGATGTACTGATGGGTGCTGAAGGGAAGGATTTCCCCGGGCTGGGAGCTAATGCTCCACATGAAACCCTTGCACGTGACCCAACAACCTCAGATAGCGAAGCCGAGGAAATGTGTCAGGCAATGCAGACGTACCTGCTAAGATCTTTGCTCGCATCAAGGCCCCGTGTGATACGCGACAGAAGAGGGAAGGCGAGTTGGGAACAGGTGCCAAAGCTTTGCCTCTGTTGCAGAGTTTGCTTTGGCCCTCAGGAGGGTCACTTGCAGAGCTGTGTGCGTGAGCGTGACAGTACCTAGTGCGTGCTGTCCTGCTGTGCTTCATCAGGGCAGGAAGAAATTGTGACCACACCGTGCATTGATAGTATGTCGTGCTGCTGAGGGTGAAAGAAATGCCCACCTTTCAGAACTCTTACGCAATTTTGTGAACTGTGTGAATATGTTTTTCTCAAAGTAATTATTAGATCCTTTGTTAAAATGCGGTTGCAGCACGAAGCTCTGAGTAATGTCGAAGCAGTGACTTCTTGAGGAATTCCATGCAGTACTGAAATATTCTCCTTTTAATTGTCTATTTCGCAGGAGGCGAACGCTTTTTCAGGGGCAGGGTTAAGGCAGTGCGATGAACTGCCTCAGGAACGTGGACCGAGCAAAAACAATTCACAGCCCATTTAAATACCACATTCAGTTCTTTCACTTGCCTTTTCCCAGCGTTTAGAGGAAGCAACATATAGCAACCTAACAAAACGAAGAAAACAAAATAAACCACAAACTGCAAAGGACAAAGCAAGAAAAACAAACAAAATCTCTACCCTCCCTACCCCAAAAAAGAAAGATAATTGTACTGTACATTCCCCATCTGCATGAAAGCAGACAGAGGAAGCAGCTTTATCATGTCACTAAATAAAATTCTGGTTGCAAATGGTTGCTACAATAATGAGCAAAGGTCAGTGCTCTCTGTTAAAAAGAGAGTTCTCCTGTAAGAAAATTGCATGACTGCAAAAACTACATTTTGCAGTAGCTTTTTAATTTAACATAGTCTAGTTTTTACCTAGTTCAGTAAAATTCTTTCTAAATCTTTCCAAGAGCAGCAACCTTCTTAATCTTTCATTTTATTACAAATATCGTATACTATATATTCAAAACTCATTGACTAAATGTCACACAAAAGCTTCAATATATTTCTTTCATCTACACATTATATTAATCACCGTAATACCTGGCTTGCAGTGCTTTCAACGAAGTTCTGAAGACTTTTCTGGAGTGGGACTAGCAGTGATGGTTGGAAATGCAGTTCTTTTTTTTTCCCCTAGCGACAATAAAGTCTAATAGTTCCCTCTAGTGGTGAAATAGCTTTTTACATGGTAAAGGCACCGTTCATACTTGTTCCGATTTGAAGACCAATACTTGCCGTTAAGAATAGTTAATATTTCTACAGAACATGATGAATGCTCCTAGAAGCCATTTTATTTCTAAAAAGACGGGGTGAAAAGGAGATTCTGAGTATTCTAACTCTTACAACTGCAAACAGCTACTGGAGGATTCAGTTTATTTATTCTTAACTACTAATCTGTTTTTAGAAGAGGAAGAATTCGGCAAATTTCCTCAGACCTTCTGTTCTAATCTGAGTTATAATGCAAAGTCCACTACAAATAGAAGGAATTCAATTTTTTTCTCAAAAATAATTTTTAAAAGTGTTTTTGTGAGCAGTCTTCTACAAACAGGTCACTTTCTTCTTCGGAATAAGAACTATTCTGTTTAAGAGCATTGGCTTCCTGACATTTGCTGAAAAATACACTTCAAAAAGATTAGGCCAGACTTACAGCTGACTAAAATTGCCTATAACTGGCAGTTAGGGATTTACAACATATTATATAAACCCATGTTTTCAGCCTTCTTAAAGAACTCTGCCTGGGCTGCATGTTTTGGCCCGAAACTGCAGTTCTGTCTCAAGGTCAGCGTTCTGGAAAGCTTAAACATAAGGTACAAATGTCATCGCTTGAGGCACCCAACATACTTGATAAGAGAAAGGCATTCCGCAGCTGATTCCGTTCTTGCATGCGTTATGGCTCTGTCCAGAGACTACAAAGAGGTCCTAGAGCAACCACCCTTAATTGAAAAGATTTAATTAAATGCCTATTTTGTGCGAGATAAGCCCAGCAATAGCACAGTCAGTCTGTTGTTTATTCCTATTTAAAGGTTTATTTTATATCTACCTGCTCTGGAACAAGGGATTAAACTTTTATAGGGGCTTTTGAGGGGAGAGGGAGAACAGGTTCAGGTTAACTATCATGTTGTTACCTACTTTTACCACCTTTCTCTTTTTTTTTCAGTATTAGCACAGAATTCTAATCTCTTGATTCCTGACTTTATAATATTTATATAAAATTTACATCAGTAGACCAGTAGCCTTCTGGATAAAATTTATCTGAGTCTCATGATTAAAATCTTACCCTCAGGTTTTGTCATATCTGTCGCAGTTACTAAGGGACTGGAATGTGCTGCTCTGGTGCAGTACTAATACACTATCTACCTTTTGCGCATCTCTCCTAAAATTATTACCATCTCTGAAATTATGAGTTCCTACTGTTGCAAAAATTTCTTTAATTGCTAATGCGTTTGTATTAGGTTAACTGATGCAGCTGGAAAAACAAGCAAACATTTTGGCAGAGGAGAGCTTGGGTATCTCAATTTTTTTCCCAGTTACATCTGTTGGTTCTTCCTTTATAGTCATGGAGGGAAAGAAACACTTTTAGGGGATGTTTCATCTGAACTACTTTGTATAGTTGCATTAGGATGACAAGAATTGTGGCCTAAAAAGTCCTATTTCTCTCAATTGACTGTAAAGTGAGTGGAGGGTCACTAGCTCAGATATAAATAACTATATTCTGATGTCTGAAGTTAGGTAAGATGTACCCAAGCCCTATATCCTTAAGCCACCACAGCCACCACAGCATTATTAGGAAACGCTCAAAATTTCTTTTTTTTGCCCTTTATTGTCTTATTGCTGGCCACATATTTTTCTTTGTATTTCTCTAGCTTTCCCTATTGATTTCCTAGGCTGTAAGCTTCTCACTTATATATTACATTCAATGTCATATTTTCCATATGTTACACTGGGGAGCAGTGGGGGGCTGCTTCTAACAGCTATTGCCATTTACCAGTGAACCAGAGTAGGCTTTTAGCTGAAGATTTCCTCTTTCTTGGTGGAGTACTCCTTGCTTTTTAAGCATTTTTTTAGTTTAGTTTTAGAAGTCCCATTTTTCATATGCATTTTTTCTATCTGCTTTTCCCCAGCCAATTTCACTCACAATTTTCATCAGCCATGGGAAATTAGCCATTTTACAGCATCAGCTACTCTGCAGGGGATTCACCTTGCCTGTCTTGGAGACCTATTTAGAATTTAGTGACTCACATTCTGGTAGTGCCTTGCCCTTTGCATTGACTAGGGAGGGGATCTGGGTGGGAAGAAATCTACCTTTTGGATAACTAACATGAGGTGAAATGAACCATCCTAGGGCTCTGAGATAGGTGGCATTGGCTTGCCTTCTGGCAGTGCCTATTTCCCTCTGTTGCCTGCAGAAGGAGTCGAGGGCAACTAGTTCTAAATTCATGGTGGATGATTAAAATTACACGACATAAATCCCGTCTATCATCTCCAGTTATCCCTCACTGACTCCAGGCCAGGAATTAATACAGCTCTATCCATCGTAGTGAGACCATAATTGAGTTACCCTGTACTGAGAGCAGTAATACTTTCTGTGTTAAAGGATCACAAGGAATAATTTTAGAAACTGTAATAAGTTGTGTGACCTCCATGATACATTTCTGAAATTGAATTCTCCCATGGCAAGACAATTGCTCCCCCACAGTCTGTCTCTCACTGCAGACAAGTCATAAGAAATAATTCTGGTATGGTTTCATGGTCTATGAAAACTCTCCCTCTTCCCACTCTGCTGTATTCTCTTCTTGTCTTTTGTGTTTTAGCACACTGACAATTAGTTTCAGAATTATCAGGATACACAGACCAGCTCGCAGTGTCTTTGCAGTACTATCACTACATCATTCACTGCTTTCACGTCTTCCCCTAAACAAATTTTGGCTAAAGATCTTTAGCATTCCAGTCATGTGAACTCTCTCACCAGCTGCCAATGCTGCTTGCATCAGTGAGTATTTCCAGTCTCTTCTTTGAAACCTAGACTTTTAAAATTAGTACCTAATGACCAGAAAAATGCTGAGCGCTCCCTTGAAAATGAGGGTGAAGTTGGAAACGTAGGTAATAGACTTAGACAAGGATAGCAGGGGAATGTGAATGGGAGACAGACACAGTCTGCAATGAGTGGAAGTAAAAGAAACTGGGGAAGGGAAAGTATATAAACTTGTGTTCACTTTATAGTACAGAGCCCATAGTGGATTGTGAGGTTCCTAAATGTGGAAAATCTTCCACAGTCAGCAGATAGTCTTGTCTTGCTCCAGCCACTGGGGAATCACAGTCTGCGTTAGTGTCAGTGTCCATTAACTCCTGTGACAGAGACCTGTGCAAAAGAGCTAAAGTACTGACCCTGATGTTGACCCTACAAGTATCAGTAGAATCTCACAAGGTTACTTTTAAAAAACTCATTCTTTGAACTAAACTATGAGATTTATTTGATGCTCAGTTTCCCATGGAAAGGCCAAAAGTCTTTCTCTTCCTCATGGCACCTCCAGTGCCTCTTCACAGCGTGCAGCAGCTGCTTAGATTTTTCAAGGCAGTAGGTTTGGCAGCTGGAGAGGTAGCACCTAGATCCTGTTGCAGCTCAACGCTGCAGCTACTCCTTCACTATGTGACCTAATGGCGCAGGTGTATTCAACCATCGTAGGACTCAACATTTTGTTGTCTTCTGCACTAGAAAAGAATGGCTTGAAAGTCCAAAGTGGAAGAGAGTTTTCTCATTGACATTCTACATTATTCTACAGGCTCTTCAGTGGTATACAGTAGTTCCTACACCTCTAACACACGAGAGATCTATTTTTACATGCAGAATTTGAGTTTTGGCGAGTTACTCATAATAACAGAGGAATTCTATGGCTGAACTTTGAATTATACCAGGATTAAAGATTCTCACAGTAGCACGTGGAGAAGAAAGCCATCCCAGAGCAGTTGTCTTTTCCTGGTCTGCTTCTGAGAGAAGCTGTGTGCGTGAAACATTTGATCTTCTAGATAGGAAAAGAATGTTTTTCAACAGATTGTTTGCATAACTGCACACAACCCCTCATTGAATTGCTGGAAAATCTCATTTCTATAGCCATACCCATAGTAATGAACTTCTCCTTTGTAATTATTCAATTATCCATTTTGCTGCTCAAGAAAACCAACATAACGATGATTTAACACAGCACTGCAGCAATTAGCACTCCCAAAACAACAAAGAAACACCTCACTAGTCAAAGAGGGATCAAAGTATGGAATCAAAAGTAACTCATTACAATCATCGTAACACCACTTCAGTTCTTACAGTAGCAATCACCATGTTTTGGTGGGTTTGACTCCTTTCTTTTTATACCTAAAAAGAAGCTACAGAGCATGTTTATTCCATTTTCAGAAATATATAGTAATTAAGAATTTCAAAGACTTTTTGGTTTTCTGTTGAAAAGCAGGAGCTAATAGATCAGTTGCTGATTTACTGCAGCTTTTGTCTAGTCTAACTCCACTCACTTCAGTAAGTCTGACATTGAAAAAGGAACCATACAGTGGCAGTTACACCTGTACGTAGTTTAGTTGTCACTTTCAAAACTTAATCTAATTCACTTTGCCTTCATATTGCCCAGACAGCTGCAGATGGCTTTCTTTCAATTTGAATGGCTTTGCGATGTTGGGATTTTTTTCTCAGTACTTTTTTTTTCCTTGGTGTTACATTATATTACTAGCTGATAGCACAGGGGATTTTGAGTACTTTTTAGGTTATTTGCACCAGAGACATTCTTAACCATGCTTATTAGACCTTCAAGAGTGCTAATTTTCTTATACAAAGGGAGTGTTGAACTTTCTTTAGAGTATTTCCCAAATGCTTTCATTTTCTGATACCATTTAGTATAATTATGTTTGCTTTTAATACATAAGTGTGGAAAATAATGTACATTGGGAAACAAACAACACAAAAGCTGTCATAAAAGCATAAAAGAGCAGCTGATAAGAAAAACAGCAATGCAACATTGTTTTTAGAAGCAATGGAACACAAGAAGAGCTGACATATTGTGATGTTAACAACTTTAATTAATGATGTATAGAAGGTCAAGTACAAATGAGAAAGAGAAGATCTGTTAATAGAAAACATGTGCTAGTATACTAAAATTAGAAGTTCAGAAACGTGCAATACAAAAGCAGAGAATTCTGATGAAATGTTTGATTGGAAATACGTTCGTTGAGACTTTTTTCTCTCCTGAATGGAAAACGAGGCATACTTGTTAGAGGTAACAAAAGGGAAATTATCGCTATTGAGTCCAAATTACCAGGGTGAAATATGTGTCCATTTTATTTCTTCCTCTTTCATATATGACAGTCGTCTTTAGGGCAGAGTTTAGGACGTGTTTGTTTAACCTAACAGGTAGTTTGAATCAACAGCCAAGCGGGAGAACCTTTTCAGTGGGGATTTAGCAGTCATGAAAGCGAACGGCCTGTTTCACAGCCATTAATTGTCTTACTTTTGCAGATGTGCCTAATAAACTCCAACTGGGAATGATGTTCCTTAGCAGACACACTAGCGCAGTTTTTCAGTGCTGGAATTCCAAGTAATTTATCTGCAAAACGCCTCTCTCCACGGGCTGCATTTGGATGTGGTGTTAGCGGATCACTCCCCTCTCGAGCATGGTGAAGAGACTTTTAACAGTGGAATGCACAGCAAGGCGGAAGACGGCTTGCAGCGAAGCTTGCTGAATCTGTCTGTGCTTCTTCTTGCCTAACCTTAGCCATACCAAGCACGTAAACAAATAAGCTACATTTCCTGTGTGAAAGAGAGGTAGCTTAAGAAGAAGGTGATTCCCCCTCTCCTCAAATAAGTGTTTTGGTGCAAGTGATTACTCTAAGAAAGCAAAATTGCCCTGCAGTGATGTCCTTCACTAGAGATGTTCCTTTTGGCTGTCTTGGAATTGTCTTGTCTAATATTTAGCCATTTAAGTACTAGCTAATGTAAGCTAACCATCTAGGCTTCTTGGACTGAGATGTGCATCCAGTGTGCATGCTAAAATTGGTGCCTGTTAGACATCACATGAACCAACCTGTGGAAGTGACTGTTTTTCCATGTTCTACAGAAGGAACCAACACAATTAGCTTCAGCTGGACTTCAGACTCTTTCAGCTCAAATACAGCATAGATGCAACTCAATTACTTTTAGCCATGTAAAATCTGGGTGTTTGGTTTAAATAAGGTCACTGTTTTCACTTAGCCTATCTTCTCCACTTAGTTTAGTTAAATTCTGATCAGTTGCTGTTGAAAGTACCACAGCAAACAGTCTTTCTTCCTGTGTTTGGCTGCGATAGAGGCGGTGACATTAAGAAAAGTCAAGGCACAATAGTTGCTTTTAAATTTCAAATTACCTTTCGTGTTGAGGTGTGCCACTGATGGTTCTGCCAGCATTTCCCATTATGATCTCCTATATTTAGAAATATACAGCTCCATCAACAATGAAAGAATAGAACTTGGTCTTCTAGAGAGTGACATTTTTCCATGTCACATAATTAAACAGATCCACATGGACAGTAGAATTCCTTCTTTTTAGGCACTGGTGGTTTGAGAAGACATTTTATATCCCTTCCTGTCAAAAGAAACATTTTGTTTGGTTTACTGCACTGTAAATGGCTGATCTATAATGAGTAGGGTAGTTTAATTTTCTTTCATTTTAATGAAAAACAGAAAAAAATCCTTAAAAAACACAGAGAACTTAGCAACTCTGCTCAAAAGTGAAAGGCAGTCAGAATCTCTGATATCGTGCCTCCCCCAAAGCAGTATAATCATGGTCATTTACTGTCCCACAGCATGTAAAATACGGCAGGGACTTTACAGAAGACAAAGCCACAATGGTTACTGCAAAAATACTAGGATTTGTAACCAGTAATCTGTGGAGAAGAAGAAAATATGAAGTTTTACATTGTACAAAGATTGTAATCTGCTACCATTCTTTAAACTGGAAGAGTTTGATGGAACGGCTCCCAAACTTTTCCACTGGTTCCAGCATGCTCCTGAATTCTTTTCCAGTCACAAATGCAGTCTTTTATTCCTGCTTTTGGTTGTGAATCCTGCTTTTGCAACAAAACTTCTGTCGTACTCGTAACCCTTACTGAGTTCTCATCCCTTGCTTATGAACCGCTGCTCTCATGGTAGTTTTCACCCAGCATATTTTCTTGCTTGTACAAGTAGGCCATTCTGCTTTCTTCTTTTATAATGATCACCAGGCTTTGTAAGAAAGTAGAAAAAACCCCAGTATTAAAATGACGGCACTCACGTAACATCATTGCCACTTGACACTGTAAGAAGGACGAATCACATTTTTTGGTCTGCAAAGAGTCTGCCAAGTCCAAGCTGCCTCACAGTGTTCTGCGGCAAATTTCGTTAGCACAGTGGAGGAAAAATGATTGTCTGCACTGAAGTGATGGCGGTTTTCACTTTCTTTGTTACCATTCCCATATCTGCAGCTCTTCCACATGGCAAATTACTGCTAAGGGAGGAGTGCGAAGTGTCTGTCAGCGGATGGCCCAGCATCAAAACAGACCAATTAGCAATGTCGCTGTCTGCTGCCTAGATTCATGCTTGCTCCCTGCCTGTTCCCAGAGCCAAGAATTGAACTGGAAGCTGTGGGCTTCATGCACAGCAGCGATAGTCAATTTCTCCAATGCTACACAGAGAACTTCTTGGAGGAGCTGGAGAATGGAAGTATTGTCAGCGCCTTTTTTACAGGAGCTAAGCCTCTCTGAAAACCTAATGCTGTTCAAGAGATCATTGCAGCCTAGTTGGAGTCCATTTAAGACAGAAGGTTAGTGTTGGTGCCAAAAAGAGATATTACACTGTCACACCTGTACTGGGACAGAAACTGCCCTGCCTGGTGGAAGGAATCAGTGTGCTGAATATCCGCTTCATGAGGTTAAAATATTAACACTAATCTGAGACTGATGAAAAATGTAGAGGGAGACTAAGGAAAACGTGCTACAAAACTGATCTTGTATCTAGCAGGATGCCAAATCTACGGAACTTCATGTTTGTGATATCAGGCCATTAACTACTGGGTAACCTAAATGAAGCGAGAAGAAAATGTTTGCACACACTGACATAAAAACAGAGTCTGTTAGATTGGGTCTGCATGCTAATCACAAAAAATAACCACTTTTATTGTCATAAGTTTCACTGTGGCCCTCAGTTACCCCTTTTGGAAAGTCCTGATTACACGTGTAATGCAAAAGGGTTCTCAACCTGTGTTCTGTGATTTTACTTTCCAGAAGCCTTTCATTTTAAGGTCTGCATGAAAGGCTTTCCACAGCAACACCAATGTTCCCAGTCTTTTCCAGCACAACTCCAAATGGAGTGCATTTTGAACTGCGAAAACTCATACTCCTGAGAGCTATATAAAAATCTCAACTTGGGGTCCAGGAGTGGAGATGGGACTCTGCTGTGAGAGCTGCTGACTCTCTTTGCAGTCTGATTCAGGCATGGAGAAATCTACATCTGTGTCAAGATACAGTTTCCATGATCTCTTGTACTTTCAAAGTCTAAAAGCACTCCATAAGGCACAGATAAACATCTTCATTGATAGGAGATGAAGAAGCTGAAGATGAAGAAGATGAAGAAGCATTGATGGAGCCCAAGAAGCTGTAACTTGCCCTGATGCAGGTCCCATTTATAGCAATAAAAGCCCTGATAATGTGCATTTCCATCCTGTCATCCTGCTTATCTGTTTCTTACCAGGTGCAGACTCTCACGAGAAACACATCTTATGAGAAGCTGAAATGAAGGAGAACACCTTCCTATGGATTTGCATCTGGTGGCGTTGCCTGATGTCTAAGAAGAGCTTCCACTCGTGCTTTTTGTGCCAAAGGAGCAGTAACAGTCATTCTGCTTTTTGTGAAGCACTTGACAAAACTGTGTATTTTTGAGACTGTTCCCTTTTGCCAGATGCTATGATTGCACTAGTCTCTTTTTCTTAGGAAGTCAGACTAAAATAGCTCTACAGCTGATTTTGCTTTTTCAAGCAAATTATCCAGATACATTAAAAGCAGCAGCAACAACAACAAACATTCTGTAGCACTTCCTTTACCCACTGAGTCCAGTTTGGCAGTAGGATAGGTGCCAAGATTGCTTAGTGTACCTAAGAGTAGGACATGGCACAGTTCGTGTAGTTTTCTGAGGCACAAATCAGAGAGTCAAATCTTGATCCTGGTGTAAATCAGGAAAAACACTGAGCTCTGAGAAAGAAATTGACCCATAACTTCCCTGTCTATCTGCATATTTCTTCTGTCTGGGCTGTTTACATTTTCTTCTTTGTTTAATAGTAGAAACTGGAGTGGGTGGAAGGGAAAAAACCAGCATGATTGGCTATTCTTTTTCTAACAGAAATTAATTGGAGGTATTGGAGAAGCTCTCCTCTTCTCTCCGAGGAGTCTCATCACTGATTTGTCCTATGGGATGGCTGCATCTGGTTCTACTTAGCTGTATCTGTCTTCAGTATCGACCCTTCATCCTGTTTCACGTCTGCTGGAACGCTGCCTTTTCTGCTTTGCCTGCATCTTGCCATTTTTCTTTCCCCTGCTACTCTTATTTCATTTTAGGCTTGTTTGCTTTACGGAAACCCCTGTAAATCATTCCAAGATCCGTTGTCAGGAAGTGTGCTAGCTACAGTCATGTTGGCTTGATTTCTTCAGTGTTTTAATGCTACTTGCAGTAGCTATACTGTACAATCAAACCCTGACACTGATAAAAAGCAAAAGAGAGCCAGTAGATGGCACCATTTATTATTTTATAGAAGATTCATAAGTAAAGCCTGGAGGGGTTTTCCCCCTTAAACCTGGCTGTCAGTAAAACGTAAATCAACCCTCCATTTTTAGAGATGTTACTTGCAAGCTTAGTAGAGACCTCACTTTATATCTTTTCCCAGGGCTTCCTGGGAAGGATTCAGTGGCAATGCCTTAAATGGAAAAACATTTTAGAAACAATAATGGAACTAGAGGTCAATAGGATACAGCCCAGGGGAGCTTTCTTCTGTTTTGCTCTTAAAACATACCCCGTTGCTGCTTTACTTTCTTCATTCTATTAAATAACAGATTTGCTTTGAGGCATATCTCCAAACCCAATAACTTCGGAAAAGATTCAGGCAATGGTCAATTACAAACATGGTTTAGCTCTTCGGTAATAATGAATAGTACTGTTTTCTTACAACATATAGCAGCTGTTATCCAGGGCTCTCGGAGTGCTTCAGCACACTAATGAAGCATGCCTCGCAACACCTCTGTCAGATAGGGAATATTAATTCCCCAGGAGTCCCATTGACTTCGGTGGGTGCTTGGGTGGTTCTGCATTTCTGAGGAAGAGCTACTCATGTGAGTAAAAACTACAGAACCAGGGAGTAAACAGTGTAATATATTTTATGCCATTTCAAGCATTTATTTTTCCCAAAAGAAAAACAAAAAAAGAGAGAATAGAAAGTAGTTTTGCCTTTGAGGAGTTAGCCTTTGCAGCACCTTTGGTAGGGGCTCGGCCTGCCTGCTTGTAGGTTAGCTACAAGTTTCCAATTGGTAGCGCATGCACTTCGTGTGCTTCAAAGACAGATTTGGTGACTTCAGCGTCATTTACTATTAAAGGTTAAAAGCAGTTGCTCTTTCTAATCTCCTGCTGCACAGCCGATCTAATTTTAATACTGTGTGCTGTAGAAAAGGAAAGAAACGCAATGCTGAAACATTTAACAGGATATATTTTTCCATCTTTATTTTAAGTTATGAAAACTGTCTGCAAAAAGCTAGTAAGTGTTTCCAGTCAATGATAGTTTCCTGGCATCAAAAGATTTAGAAAATGAAATGAAATATCCAGCGGAAAAAAAACACCAAGAGGAGAGACAATGAAAAAGAGAACAACTTGGATTTTCTATATTTATCTGTGTGTTATGTGTATCCGCTTCACTGGGCTGTCAATTTTAATTGGACTGCAACCTACTGTAGTTGGGTTCACACTGGTTCAATTAAAAAATCCTGTTGTTACTTTTTTTCCATATTGCCCATAAATAGGAGTATTGTAGGAGTAATAATGTTAACCCCAGTGTCCTGGCAGAATGCCAGCTCAGGTAATTATATTCTGCCTATGGAAATTTCAGTCGCCGTTTCAGCTGAATACATTAGTCTTTATTTTCCACTCCCAGTCGTCATGTTATATGGCACTGTTGTGTATTGCTAAAGAGCCACCCCAGATGTGGCCACATTTTAGTGATGGCTGAACTAAGTAGGAAAAAAAAAATCAGGATCTCTACTCCTAGTAAAATTCTAGACTATTTACAACATCAAACTGCAATGTTGGGGGTGAGAGTTGCTTGAATTACAGATTACTTGATGAAAGCATGGATGGAAAGTAGGGATGGACTGTATAGATAGTTAAGGGCTTGTGGAAACTTTGCATAGTGATGTGGTTATGACAAAGAACAGTGGAAGGATTTTGTAGTCTCAGTCAGGAAGATCTTCACAAGCAAGGTAGGTCAGGCTGAGTCTTTAACCTAAAGAATGGTACAGCTTGGGAAAAATAGTCCTTTAACAGCCTATCTGATAGGTTTGCACAAGGACCACTCATCACCTAAGGTGAAAAGAAAAGGGGCAGTTGCTGAAAAAATGCTGATAGAGCCCTCAGAGAAGAGTGGCTGGAAATAATTTTCTGCATAGCTGTCATTATGACTAGTTAAAATAAAAAAAAAAGATATACATCCCCCATCGCCCCCCCCCCAAAAAAAAAAGGACTAGCCTACTGGAATGGGTTCTTCCAGAATATTTACTTTTGACTGTTTTGAAAATTGTCCATGGTGCTGTTGAAAAAAACAGGTATTTGCCTACAAAATAATCAGTAGCAGCTTACCTCAGCATTTATCGACATTAACATGAGAAAGGTGGAGTAACTCTGTCCTTTCAGTCCACCCCTCTTCCCCTCAAAATGGGGCAATAATGTCTGGATAGCCCAT
Organism: Chionis minor; assembly: GCA_013398295.1. Classification (NCBI taxonomy): domain Eukaryota; kingdom Metazoa; phylum Chordata; class Aves; order Charadriiformes; family Chionidae; genus Chionis; species Chionis minor. Next base: position 81,867 of record VZSF01010103.1, read on the forward strand.
GTAAGAGTTGAAGAACAGAGATTATGCTTGCTTTGGGTGACTTCTAAATAAAAATGAAACTTGTGTTACAAAATGAGCAAAAACAATGATAAAGTACAATGGGCATTCAGGAAATCAGCAGCGAAGAGACAGTGTGAAGAACACCAATCTTCTCTTTCAAAAGATCTCTGCAGCCAGGGAGATGTGTGCTGACTCAAAAGGCAGAGAGGCATCTAATTCTTCCAGACTTTTGATGGTGATTTGGCACCTACTTGTCACTTCTGGCTTGGGGACATCTTCAGCTCACAAATATTGTTATATTGTTAGCTCTTGCTTCGTTAAGGTGGAAACTGAAACTGCATTTTAGAATTTGTTGATCTGCTATTTAGCTTCTATTATCCAAACTGTCTGTCTCTCCGTGTTTACTGAGCATACGTAGTGTTGCCTTGTAAACCGTCTTCATATTTTCTCCTCTGGGATTATAAAGACCTCATTCAGCAGACCTTTCCTCATCTAAGTAAGAGTGATGATTTTGATAAGCCTGCTTGAGTTAACTGGAGTTTCCGTGGAACTGGCCATATGGTGGAGAATCACCTACATGACCAAGGATGAGAGATTTGGCCCAAATCTTCTGCTTCTGATACGTGGTGGTTTTAAATTCTCCCAAATTTTATTTTTCAGATTTAGGGGTGGAACACAGTCGTTTTCATTTTCTGATGGCAACTGGAAGATGAAAGATGAGCTGCGGGGCTGGTGACAGTTCTCGGGACTGACAGCATTAGTGTATGTATCCAATCATACAGTAACGATGCGATCCGTTAGCATAAGGTACACCAGGAGCTGTCAGGTCTGTAGCAATCCAATTAAGTTACATGGTTTCTAAAGCTAGATGATTTGAGGAAGCTTAAAACAGAGTTAACACTGTGCTGGCTCAAGGGCTGTGTCAATTATCTGGTTGGATGTGCTTGTAGCTCTGGCTGCTGAAGCATTTGGTCTTTTTTTTTTTTGTCCCTTTTTTCCCTAGAGCAAGACCAGGGAAAATACATTTAAGAGTTAATTATTACCTAGCTTTATTATTATTTATTAAATGAGAATCCTTATATGTATTTGAAAGAGATGGTCATATCACTTGGGCAAAAAACCCCAACAGAATAAATGGATTGCATAATGCATTTTTCAGGCTTTTTACTGAAACTGAAATATTGAAGTTCCTTTATAGCAGCTGAAGTGGCATTAATTTGTGTGGAGGTCACTGTTTGACCTTTGCTGTGGGAAGCCTATGCAGTTCTTGTCAAAACCTTTTCCTTCTAACCTTTCGTTTCAAATACCTGCCTGCATTTCTGTTTGTGCTGTTCCCATTATCTTTGTATCTGAAATGCGTGAGATAGAAAAGGCAAGCAGCTCCACAGCATAGCTATCTTTTCTTACAACTTCTCTCTTTGTGGAAAATTAATCAAAAGCCCTTTGTGAAGTCCCATCTGAGCTGAGCCCTCCATCCTCCCAAGGTGTGGATGTCAGGTAACCCTATCACGGTCTTAATGCAGGTTCTTCATAGGTGTACGTGCTTCACTCTTGGTTTAATAATTTGTAGGAGGAGCTGCTTTATATGCTTTGTGGGAAACAGGCAAGATTACCTTATTTCTCAGAACTCTGCTTCTTTTCAATCAGAGGGTTTGTCCACCCGCCCAAAATAATCTAGCTCACCCTTGGTGAAAAGCCTGAGGAAAGAGAAGGGTCACTCGCTACCTACCTACCCACTCGCTGTACGCTAACAGCAGCTCGCCTTCTTCATCTCATCTGGAAATTAGAGTAATTGTCCAGTCCTCCAAAAATACTCTGCTGCCAATTCCGAGAAGGAAAATCACGTCTGTGACAAAATTGATGATAAAATTCATATTGATTTCCCTGGGACCACGGTTTCAGCCCAGCTAGCTAGATCTAAGAAATTACTAGCTTGATCTCATCTGCCAATTCAAAGAAGGAATCAGGAGAGCACCTGTACAGGAGTGAAGACAATGCAGCTTGTCAGGTGCAATGCTTCAGGAAAAAGTGAATTGCAAGAATGAAGGAAAATTTACAAAATAAAGCCAAAGAGGGAGGAACAGTGTGGCTGCACATCCTCTTTGGAGACCCTCAAGCCCAACCCAGCTCTGCAAAGGTTCCTCAGAATTTCCACTACTAGAATTGACAGAACTATTTAAATTTTATACCTTGTAATGGAAAATACATCTTACTCTTGTATGCCATACTAGACTCTGACTGAAAATGAAATGTTTTTCTTGACAGTTGAGTTGGCATGAGAATCCCCATCAGCTCATGTCTTGCAGAAAAGGTCCTGCTAAGTTCGGTGGTTAGCCAGCTCTGCCCTTCTGTGAAGAATATGCCAATATTGGTGCTGATATCGACTGTGGTTTTTTGCAACGGCTTTTGAAGAGTTGAACTGTAGATTGCTTCTTGCTCAATTGCTCCATCCACCTTTTTGATGTCAAGATATTTATCAATACATGTTGATAAATTTCTTCCTAGCATTCTATGTGCAGGCCAGCAAAGCCGACCCATGAAAACAGTCACGAGTGTGTCTTCCAGTACAGAAAGGACATTCTCAGTACAAATTCAAGTCTTCTGCTGTGGACTCGAGCACACCATCCTCTGTCTGTAGGAGGCAAAGGTTAAGAAAGGAATGAACAAAAATGGCCCCTCTGCAGTCACTGGCAAAACCCCCTAGAGAAAGCCAGGAAGAAGAAAGGGAATCAGAAGAATTTTTAAATGCACAATTTCCCCTTTCATCATGTTTCTAATCCCATTTTCTTTGCTTCTTTTTGTCTTGCTTTGTTGTTGTTTGTCTCTAGCATGTACGTTCTTGAGGCTTTATAACGCTTCATCTTAAGGGGAAACCTGAAAAGCGTATTTTGCCTGCTAACGAATAACCTGAATTTTTTTCATCACTGAAGCCAATCAGAGGCGGGAGATTACAGTTGACAGAGGACTGAGATTTGCATATTAACAGCGCAGTTATTGAAGAATAGCTGTCATGTATTTAGACCAAACTGTGCCCTCCAATTCGCCAATACCAGCTGCCAGCCAATGCAGATGAGGGATTCAAAGGTCAGATGGTTTTTTGTTGGGTTTTTTTCTCTGTTTTTTTTTTTTAAGAGCAAACCATACAGTGCTAATAGAAATCAGATAGTGAAACCCGTGTGCAGGGAGCCGAGTAAGCGGAGCGAACCTGCTTGGCTCTGGCTCTGTAGCGGCACGGCCGCTGTGCCCTCTCGTTGGCTCCGATGAGTCTATCCCTGCGTAATGTATCATATTGTGTATATTAATGTTTCGGCTTTACAGTTCTATTTCCATTAGGGGAAGATTGCCTGTGAGCCTCTTAGTGGATAAATAGGAATTTACAGCTTTCAAAAATTCTCTTAAAGCTTGCAGGATCCACAGAAGAAGGAATTACACATGACTATTTTTGAAGCTTTAAAAGGTCCAGAGGGCCTAATTGTGCTCTCAGATATGTCTGTGCAGCTCTGATTGAAGTCTTGGGATATAATGCATGCTTATGCGACAGCTAAAATGAGTTCTTTTTTAAATTAAAAAAAAACAAACCTTCAGTTATTAAAAAATTAGACTGTGAAGTCTTCAGGGTCAAGCCAGCAACTTCCCAAGAGCTATTCAGACCATAACAAAGTGAGGTCTTGGCTGGAACCTGGTGCTGTACCGACCCACGAATAGCAAATAAATGCTGGAAATGTTAGTGAAAATCACGCAAAGAAGGTGACACCTTCTGCAGATTTATGCATGCGTGTTTGTGTGCACACACTTACCCAGGCAGTTCTGTGGGAGGGAAGGAAGGGACAATCCTGAATTGCCATAATGAAATAACCTTATCAAGTGTTTTCGCACTTCAGTAAGTTATGTTAAACAGGACCAACATTGGCAGAGATGCTTTCTTTTACCTCTGTTTAATATCAACCGGGGCTTAAGCCACAGTCAAGAGAAGTGTGTTTAAACTGCCTGTGTTGTGGTGTTGTATGTGTGTGTTTCTAAGCACAATTGCATTCAGTGTTAGGAGAAAGAGGTGAAGAAGCAAATTTAACGTGGATAAAGGCAACAAGCATAATAAATATATTCAGACAGTGGAGTTTGTGCAATTTTTTTAACTAGTCCTTGATTTCACGAGCTAATTGACACTACAGGTGAAGTACGAGTTGTGCGTGAACCTCTCTGCAAGTTTCCTGCGTGCTTTTTAAAAGGTGTTTGCTTAAGAATGAACAGGCTTGGGGTCTGTGCTTTAAAAGATCGAAAAGACGTGGTTTACTGTAAATAATATAGAAGAGGATGCTCAAGTTATAATTAAGTCTTACTTTCATCAGGGCTACATTTAACAGAAATGCCTCCAGCAACTTTTCCTTTTTTCAGCTATCTGTATTGCCACTAAAAAGCAAAGCAAGAACCAGTCAGGAAGTAAGTCATGCGCATCTGCACAGCTGGGCCAAGAGTGGCTCCTGCTCCTCAGCAGAGGTAGTTAACGCTCACCTAAACCAGTGCATTAATTTCCCTGTTTTGTCCTCCACGTGTGTGTCCTTGTATTTCTCGGTGTAATTTATGTCGGTATTATTTGTCGTTGCTTCTCAAAGTGAAGCTGTGACACTGGCCCTGCCAGCCAAGGGAAAAAAAGCTACTCGCAGAGGCAACACAAGCCAGCATTGTTTAAATCAGATGAGCCCGGTGGCGTGGAAGTTGCGTCTGTTGCGTAAGTGTGCTTGCTGGTAAACCCAAACCCACGGGCGGGTGAGCATATATAATTAGCCCAATAGCCGTGGATGTATTTCAGAACCACTTTGGTGAAAGCGGTACCGTGGAAAAAGAGAGGCGGGAGGTTTTTCTATCAGATTGTCTTCCTACCACCAGAAATCACAGCTGCCGCGTGCAATATTTAATATCTGATGTTAGTTTCCACCTTTCAGCCACAGCCACTTTTCACTTACCAACTAATCGTCACCTAGAAGTGTGCCGAAACGTATTATAAATGGGCACACAGAGGCTTTCTCTGGCACTAAATCACAGCCATCTCTACAGAGGAAAAGGACTGGAAAGGGCAATTCGGGCAAGGAGAAGGACAGGCTTTTCCCACCCAAATAGCAGGATGAGTTCAGATTGCCAAGCACCTTCCGCGGGACCCGAGGTGGAGCCGCAAAAGCCTTCGTTAACTCTCTGCTCTGACGAGGTGTTCGGCGAAGTCTTGGCTTTGGGGAAGCACTTGTTGCCGCCAGCCCCTCTGGGCCCAGCGCCTTGAGCTGTCCTGGGAAGAGCTGTCCTGGGAAGAGCTGTCCTGGGCCACGGCTGGGTGAAAGGAAAGGTGAGGTCAGGCGCTCCTGCCTGGCTTTGAGGGGAATTTCTCCTGCCCGGGAGATGAATAAGGAAAAAACCTCCGACCCTGCAGCGAGGGTTTCCCCTGACGGTGCTGGTTTTAAGGCACGGCTAACTGGGAGGTGTGCGCTTCTGCAGCTCAAAGGCGCAGCTGCCTCTCACTAGAGGATTTCCAGAGGAAGCGCCCGTCCCGTGGGATGGGGTGTAGCTCCCACACCTGCCCAGCGTGCTTTGGAGCCAGCGTGTGTGAGGGGAGGCCTCGGGGAAAACTTGCGGCAGGATGCTCTGCCGGACTCCCGGCTTGCAGGGCATTCCCCCCGCCTACCGGGCTGCGCGCTCCCCGCCTTCCTCACCGCCCCTCTCCCCCCTTCCTCCTCCTCCTCCTCCGGGAGCCTTGCCTCCCCTGCACACCTGCCTTGCCATTTGTCGGCGGCTTCGCTAGGAGGGGAGAATTTTCCCTCGGTCCCTTGCAGCATCCCTCCCCACACACACACACACACACTCGCTCACACGCTGTCGCTGCCTCACACACACACACACGCACGGAGACAGACTGACAGACGGACGGACGGAGGCACCGCGCTGCCTGTGCATCGGCGGCCGCCGCCTCTCCGGCCCCCGGCGCCGCCGGCCCCGCGCTCCCCGCCGCCGCGGGGCGTCCTCCGCCCGCTGCAGCG